>JAQQPU010003767.1:43238-56648 GCA_029168905.1 Artemia sp. Kazakhstan ARC1039 | reverse complement strand
TTAACTGAGAAATTTAAAAAGACACGTTACCAGTTTGATTTTGATGAAGCAATCATCTGTTGGAAATGTTAATCTGGATTATTTTGGATTATTTTGGGTTTATCTGCCTGGGTTTTGAGAATACGCCCAAGTACATTTGCACTTATTCTAATGATCTTCTTAATTCTTATTAATGTTTCATCCTCACGTATATCTTTATAAACGCTTAAAGTTGAGTCAGTCGAGCGTTGTGCCGCCGAATACTCAAAAAATGAAAAAAAATCGGATTTAAGTGATTTGGTTTCTGAACAATTATAGTATATCTTACTTAAAATCGTGCAGAATCTCGCAAGAAAGCATAAAATCGGAATGGCGTTCTGGCGTTTGTCGCCTCACCACAATTTAATCCGTTTCTTTTATTGATTCTATTATTTATTGTTATTGTTGATTAATGTTACTACTTATATAATGTTATTATTTAATGTTTTTGTTGATTGTCGTTTTTGTATCACGTTTTGTTTTTGAAGTGTTTACTCCACTATTTATATTTTGATGTTAGTGGGCTATAAATAAATATTAATATTATTAGTTATTTTGGATAACAAAATGAATGCGTTATATATATATATATCTGTTTACCTTTAGGAAGTTCAATTAAAAATTAAAGTCATAAGCAGGGCCGTAAAGCGGTGATGGCCTCCAGGGACCTAGGTTAGGGCCCTGGCAAGGAATAATCGGTCCTTAACATTAAATCCAATGCATGAACTTGCTGTTGTTCTAAAATTTTCCTTCCTGATATTGATGGGTTCTCCCCTCCAAGCTTCGTCTTGTTAAGAACGGAATGCCAGCGAATTGAAAACACCTTTTCCGTCTGAGGTGCTTAATAAAGGAACTTGCCTAATATTCATTGGCTAATAAGTTTTGTGTAAGATCAATAAGAATTCAAGCGAAGCCATATCCAGGTAGGAGGGGGGTTAGGGGGTTTGACCCCCCCCCACCCGAAATGTGTGTCCGACCGGTAAAGAACTTAACGAAATTGAATATAAATAATTTTTTGATGTGTTTTTTTTAATTTTTCTGTACCTCCCCCCCCCCCCTTTGAAAAAAAATCCTGGATATGGCCCAGAATTCAAGTAAAAACAGGAGTCTTGTTTAATTTTCTTATTATTGTTTTTTTTTAAATAATCCTTTTGTAGTTTGTAACGATAATTGCTCTTCTGTAAGAGTGTGTTTGTGTGTATGTAGGTATTAATGTTCAATATTCTACTGCTTCCGCTACTAACAACCTACTGCAGCTCCGAGCCGTCTGAGGTAAACACAGGTACGCACGCTCCTCCTCCATCCCAATCTATTCAAAGCCTCCCTCTTTAGACTCTCTCAAGAAGTTCATATTTCCATTAAATCCTTCCTTACGGCCTCCTCCCACCCCATTCGAGGACGACGTGCTTTTGTTTTCACTAGATGGTTGCGTGGTGTGGTCAGTTATTTGGTTTGGGACGCGGGTCAGTGGTGTGACTCTGTAAGCTTAGCCAGAGTCGACCCAGCTCTAAATGGGTACCTGGAGAAATCTGGGGAAGGTAAGCAGGAAGGGTCTGTGAAAGCAAAGGATGGCTGGTCTCCAGCCCCCCCCCCTATTGCACTTCCTGGCTGAAGGGCCATGAAACGGAGATCAGCACCGCCGGTTTGGACCTTAAGGGTCTAGTGCCGTCATACTTACTTTACTTTTTACTAGATGGTTGCCAGAGAAGTACAATCTTCATCAGTCTGTTGTCCTTCATCCGTAGGATATGTTCGAGCCATCGCACCTTTTCTCTCGTTTAGCCTTAGGAAGCGGGGTAGGACCATACTTTTTGTATAGCTTACTGTTGAAATACGGTCAGTCAGACGGGCACCCAAAAGAATCCGTAGAACTTTTATCTGGAAACTCCGTTTTTCGAGACGCTCACTGATACCCTTGTTTTGAAATAAATAGTTAAATTTATAATGAAGAGGTGCGTAGAATATACTTATATTTTCTTGGGGTCCAAGTCAACTTGATAGAGAAGCAATTAAGAGAAAATTTCTTTTTTTTTTGCCAAACGCCTGAACAGAAATAATTTTGTTTTTTCTGAGCTTTTTAGATTTAATCGTATTGGTTCCAGTTGAGGGTTAATAAAGTGGCGGGAAGAGATACAAAAAAAGAAGTCGAATGAAACTGTAACTTCATGGGACTAAATAAAGAGTGAAGCTTTGAATAAATTGAGGTGAAGGACGAGCTTGCGCAGTTGTGTTGGCCTCGTGTGGCCTGCTGCTATTGTGAGGCGTTAGTAGAAGTAGCGATTGAAGGTATCAGGGACCAAACTAAATAGATCTGGAAGACAAATCAAATTAAAAGAGGGCTACATGCCAAACAATAACATCAAGTGACTCTATTTTCTCTACACCTTTTTGTTATTCCTATGAATTTCTGTATATTAAACCCTGTATTGCTCAATATGGGCATGTTTCTCTCAGAACTGGTAATGTGGCGAGACATTTTGGCTAATCTACTTAATGCCTATTACAGATTTAGTGCCTCCACTTTACAATTACCTTCTCTTTTCTGATTCTCATCATTTGTAATATCCGAGAAGGTTTGCTTTTTTGCTAATGAAAAAGATGGTTGTATGAGTTTTCTGTTACGGATGACGACTTTGAGAGATACGGCTGATATCAGAGACGTACCCAGGGGAGGCTCTGAGCCCCTTCTCCACCCAAAATGCCAATCTTTTCTAATTCCTAGGAATTTTTATTCAAATTATCAAATAAGAAGTTTTTTGGGTTGTTGTCCCCTGCGGAAAAATCTTACGTACGTGTCGGCTGCATTTTCTCAATTTCAATTATTTATTAACCACCATGTTTTGAAAATCCCTATTAATAATTTTGAAATCCCTATTAAAAATCCCTGTAATAATTTGATTGCCCAGTAAACTGGTTTATTCGGCATTCAAAGTCATGCGAACCTTTTCCAGTTTTACTAAGATGTATCCAATATTTGTATATTCATCCAGTATTGTTCGATATGGGTCTGTTTCGCTCAGAATCGGTAATGCGGCCGGATATTTTGGCCAAACTGCTTGATGCCTATTCCGGATTTACTGCTTCAGCCTCATAAGGGGTTCCTCTTTTATACGAAATCCAGATTCTCCTGTTTGAATTAGCGAAAAAATAAGAAGAACAAGTTTATTTAACAACCGGCCTACTTCGTTATGCTGACGAGTCTATTAATGATTCTGATTGTTATTATTTTAATCATTCCTTTATTCACATTGTGGAATGAAATAAATTCATGCTTACATTACTCTGCCTGGTAAATGCATACATACCAAAGAACAATGCATTTTAAGGAGCGCACATACCGAAGAGCAATACGTTTTAAGGTACTTATGTTTTATAGCCACCCCACTCAAGAAGTGAAGTTAGGTCAGTCCAAATGAAATATAGCCTTCATATAACCTTTAATTTGTATAAATATAAAATTTGGGCTATAAATTTGCACATTAGGGGTGGGGGGTTAAGTATATAGCCACCCCACTCAAGAAGTGAAGTTAGGTTAGTCCTGATGAAATATAGCCTTCATATAACCTTTAATTTGTATAAATATAAAATTTGGGCTATAAATTTGCACATTAGGGGTGGGGGGTGAGGCATATAGCCACCCCACTCAGGAAGTGCAGTTAGGTTAGTCCTAATGAAATATAACCTTTAATTTGTATAAATATAAAATTTGGGCTATGTATTTGCACATTAGGGGGGTGAGGTATATAGCCACCCCACTCAAGAAGTGAAGTTAGGTTAATCCTAATGGAATATAGCCTTCATACAACTTTTAATTTGTATAATAATCACATTTTGGCTATAAATTTGCACATTAGGGGTGGGGGGTGAGGTATATAGCCACCCCACTCAGGAAGTGCAGTTAGGTTAGTCCTAATGAAATATAACCTTCATATAACCTTTAATTTGTATAAATATAAAATTTGGTCTATATATTTGCACATTAGGGGTGAGGGTGAGGTGGAGGTAAAGTATTTGGACTGTGCTCTTAACCTAACCTCCCCTGATGTGCAAATAGATAGCCCAAATTATACAAGTCCAATGCATTCTGTCTAAATCCAATGCATTGTAGGCTAGTATTCGTCACTAGTTTTTGTAGCTATGAAACCAGTTTTCTGAGATGTAACCTAAGCGTAATTCGCAGATGAAGAACTTGAGTGGGGTGGCTATAAGACATAATTCGACATAAGTACCCATTTTATATATTACTAACCAAATTAAGACTAAATTGTATTTTGTTAAATGCGGTAACCGTACTTACAGATGGATAAAGGGATGAAAAGCAAAAGGGTCATAACACAATTCTGTGGCGTCTTGTAAAAATGGCATAAAGTCCACTTTTCCTAATTTTACAGGAGAGGAAAATGAAAAAAGGCACAATGAGAAAATCTGTCTCGCAAATCAGAATTTAAGAAACTTGAAACTTTTAAGACTGATAACCTATTAACTATTAAGTTGGAATTCACTGGAAAGCAAGGGCGGGTCCAGGATTTTTTTTTTTTTTGGGGGGGGGGGTTTTAATTTTTTACTCAGTTTTTTACTAAATTTACTGATTTTTACTTAGGTTTTACTAATTTTCGACTTATTTTCGACTCGATCAAAAATTTCGGAGGGGGGGGGGTCAAACCGGGTAACCCCCCTGGATACGGCCTTTCTGGAAAGATCTAAATTGCTGGAATTTTCCTTACTGAGAACAGTGGTTCTCAAACTTATTTTGACAGTGTACCCCTTTTTACCCACAAATCATTTTAGATATCCCTTCTCAGTTACCGGTACTAAGTAAACTATAGCTAAAATATAAATAAAATTGCCAGTTCTAGAGTTAAAGGGTTGTTTTATTTTTTTTGTTGGCCGGCTGCGTACCACCTAATTTTTTTTTGCGTAACCCCAAAGGGTACGTGTGCCACACTTTGAGAACCACTGACTTAGAAGATAGACTTGCACTCTTTTTTGAGATGGGAATTTTTATATCTCAGAATATTGTAAAGCTTAAAAGGAAGTTAAATTATTGGATGGTGTGAAACTTAAGTGATTGAATCGATTAAGGAAGTGTGATGGTTCAGCTGCTTAGCCTTACTAAAATAATTTGGTTTTAATGATTGAATACGGATCTTCTCTTTACTGAGTTTCAAATAGAGTGTGACCGCCACTTTCAACTACCCACACTTCCCTCAATTGTGACGGAAGTTCTGTAATTTGTAAAACTTCGCGAAAACGGGCTTAAGAAGGGTCATGGATAACCTTGTCCATGTCCTTTTCCATGGACAACCTTGTCATATCAGCGCGTTGCTGATTGCCGTATAATATTGTATTCCAGTGCCTCTGTTTAACATGTCATGGGATCCCCTTTATAGTTACGGCTGTGATAACTAAAAGTTTTTATGCTCTTTTCTGTGGTATAAATTACTTTTTAATATTCTGAGCGAATTCAAAATTATTCCATTTTATGGCCTATGTCTCCTTTTTCCTTGACAAAAAAGAGGACAAATGTCATTATAGCTCCATAAGATAATCCTCTTCTGTCAAAACTGGCGTATGTCTCTTTTTTTTATCTCCATAACGGAACAAGATAGGTAATTCTGCTTATCACAGCCGATTAGTTTTCTGACATTCTACGAGTGAAAAATAATACACATCTACAACCTAGAAGTACCACCACAGCTTCATTCCGGTGGGGTTCAACTGAAATTGGAGCTGATGGAGGGGGGAGGGGGGGTTGGGCGGGGTGGATCGGATAGTTCTTATTTCTGAATTACTTATCCCTTTATTATAAAATCCAGTACTTACGTGTTATCCCAACCACACTCAAGAAGTGTAGTTAGGTCAATCCTAATAGATTTGACTTAAATATGATGAGAATATAATACTTAATTAATAATAAACTTAATAATAATAATAATAATAAACAAAAATTTTGCAAACTACAACTGAGAATTATGGAAAGCAGGCCGCTCAAAACGTATTATATTAAATACCTAACCTAAGCAGCTCTATAAATAAATATTTAATTAAATTATACCTGTATGGTAGTTTATCTCACTCTGGTTAAGCTGATTATCTGAGAGTGCACACAAAAAACCGATTTAAAAAAAAACCGATCAAACTTCTTGACTGGGGTCGGGATAACACATAAGTGCCTAAAACCCTGTATTTTCAAACTTGGTGCCCACTAAGCGTAAAACTACACAATTGCGTATGAATGTCGTTTTCATTCAAAATTGAGTTCCCGCTATTCCTAATTTTTAAAGACTTTTGTGTAAGTTTCGACTTACCAGCAGGGTTGCCAACTGGACACTTTATGTCAAAAGGACGTATTCCCATTTGCCGGGACACAATGACATAAAAGGGCAAAAAAATGACATATTTTGGAAATTAGGGACATGAGGATAACAAAGGGACACATTTTGTAAATTTATGACATAAAATGAATATTCTTCAACNGTAGTGCTTGTCCTCGGAATTTTTTTTTGAGCATCCAGGTTTTGCCAGACAAGTCGTAAGTAAAGGATTTTCTCCAAAGTAAGGGGTTTACATGTTTAATACAAGTTCCCTGCTTTCCCACTAAGTATTTTTTTTTTTCATTATATTTGATGTTAACTGGCATCTTTGAAAAGGGTCTATAAAGTGTCTTTTGGTCAGTAATGCAACTGTTAAAAAATATAACCTCTAGTTATTGAAATTTCAAGATGGACATACTTTAGCTAAAGATTAAACTTTTTTGGAGGCTCAGGGGAAGCATTCACGAAGGTTGTCATAGCTTCATTCTGTTGGGGTTCAGCTCAAATTAAAATTGGTGGCGGTGAAGGGGTCGGAAAGTTTTAATTTCTGAATATCCTTGCTGTTCAGTGAACTGGGTTATTCGTTTTTCCTTTGTCATAATTGCACAAAGCTGTCCCTGTTTAACACATCTGATAGGATGTAAAATATTATAAACCTTAGTGCTACAAGGGCCATGGTTTATAGAAAGAACAATACAACGAAAGTATAAGAACTGCAAAAGAAACAACTAAACACCCCCCCCCCCCCCCTATTACACAAATACTTATTATTTCACACTCATCCTCTCTTGTTCTGCCGATCCTCCGAAAAACTGTTGTGCACCGCCTCACAGAAGTGCCTCCTCACGCTCCCAGTGCCTCCTCAGTTTCCACTTCACAATTACTCTTCAACATTCCACCAGCTATTCTTGGTATCCAGTATTTCGTTTATGTTGCATATTCATCAAGTTTTATTTGGTAGCGGCATTTCATTCAAAACTGGTCATTCGACCGGACGTTTTGTTGAAGTTGTTGTGTGCCTATTCCGGATTTACTGCTTCAACTTTATAATGAGTTCTTCATTTTTTGTTAATTCTAGATTCTCCAGTTTGAAATTAAAAAAAAGGAACAAGTTTGCTTAACACGACTGGCCTACTTGAAGCCTTTTCTAGTTAGGATGACGATGTTATTTATCAAGACAACAATCTTGATAATTCATATTTAATTGTTCTTCTTATGAAAGTTGTTGCAGTACACCTGGATTTAGTTTATGGTGTTCACAAGCAATTCTTATGAAAACCAGACGGTTTGACGAATACGCGGGAATTCATCTCGGGGAAGGGCCCCTTATAGAATTGAAGGGAGAGGGATGGCTCCCCTTCGACGCCGGAGAGGGTGGCTTGTGATCACCCCTAGCAAAATTGTTACAATTTTTCTACTTTTTAGTTTTTTAATTTTCTCTCAAACCCGAAATAAATTTTTCTGATTTACCTGTAGTAAATTAAACATAAGTTTGGGTGTACGGATTTAAAATCACTTTTTAAAAAATAGGCTAAGTTATTTATAATTTTATAATTATTTTACAATTATATAAAAATATATATTTATGAATATTATTTTTAATTATAATTATTTTATAGTAATATTATTGTTTTATTTTTTTTAACAACAGGCTAAATACTTCATCTATGTGACAGAACTTATCTACTACGTGAAAGATGACGAATATACCTAAAATCTAAGCTTTTGTACTTCTAGGATAGTTTCCAGGATAGTACTTCCAGTTTTCCTAGTAAGAGTCAAATAAGGTTCCGTTCATGATTGCTTTTGACGAACCTTTGAATTTTTAATTGGGTTCATTGAACCAACTCCCTTTGAAAAGCTCCGGAATCCCAGGGGTATAATTTGCTATGAGGCAGGGGGGGGAACTGCCCCCATAGCTTAGTTCCCCCCCCCAAACAATTTTAGTTTCTTTAAAATTTCTGTCAAAACTAAGTTAAGCCGGTATAATTCAAACATTCACAGAAAGGGTCAGTTTTCTTTAGTGCATCTTTGCCTATGTGGTATGTATGGCTTATTATTCAGTTTTTACTGTCTTTTCACTTGATTTGGGAAAATTGGCTTCAACTTTGAGCCCCCCCCCCCAAGGATTTTGACAAAATTACGGCACTGTCATATTCTTCCAAGTTATGGTCACAGTAAAAAAGTTGGAATGTGACATTCCCAATTTTTACACCATTTTCAATTTAACCTTATTTTGAAATAAGCCGTTCAAAGTTGAGAACTAGTATCTTTAATTACTATTTCTGACATTGAATAAATCGTTCATTCACTGGTCAAATTATCGTATAGAGGTATGCGAGGATTTTTAAAGGGGGCGGTGGTTGAAATGTGAATGCTGGGTTCCTTTTTAAGAATCTTGGGAAGGGACCCTCCCCAGCTTATTAGTAGGTATAAAATGAATATAGACAAGGTTGCCTGTCCTGAAAAAAGAGCTAAAAATATTAACCTTCTAAAGCTGCTTCTTCATGTGTTTTTGCTTTCGAAAAAACAGTAACATTTTTTTAAGTTCGCCGATGGATTTTTTATCCCTCGAGGGCCTTCATATTAAACTTTTTAATCTAGACGGCCTGCGTAAAGTTACATTATTCAGAAAACGCCCAACTTGGCAGCACAATTGCCAAGAGAAGAACATTGGTAAAATAATGGCTGGCAGCCATGCAAGGTAGCCATCACTCTCAGTCTAAGTTTATTCCTCTCATTTTTGAAATGAGGCTACTAAACTGATCATTTAAACGCTCGAACGGGGTTGTTAGCCGACAGAATCGCATACATACGAAAGTGAAGGTCATACAGCAAGTGATGTTTGTCATCCATATGAGCTAAATACCTTTAAGGTAACTGAAGCTGAAAAATATTGTGTGCTTACGTTTATGAAGATTTCTAACACTTTTACTGGAATTTAATTGAAGTTGGAACAAAATTCAAGTCTAACCATGCTTGGTTGTGACTTGGAGGTCCAGTGGACCTAGACTGGTGTTTGGTCGGTAAGCCTAAACTGGATCTCTGGAAAATCCTAAACTAGATCTCTGGAAATACTCGTTACTAGTCAAGATTGTATTGGATTTTTGATTTTGAGCGAGGGATCGCCAATTCAGAAGTCATCTTTGAGCGCCACTTTTTCTTCCGTGGATCGTACGTGCTACCGTGATTATGCACATGATTTTGAAAATAGATGGCAATTTGCTTGTGAAGGTGGATGTCATAAGACACTGTGATTGACTTAAATATGACCAAGAATTTTTCGCAGGAAGTATGTTTTTCGTATTAAGGAAGGTCCGATCATGCATTAATTAATAACAGGTTGGGCGGCACCTACCTCATCCGTCAAATATTTTGCCTATGAGGCTGATTGGGACTATTTCTATTTTCTTGGATTTATTGAATGTGTATGACTAGCTAACCGTTTAAATTAGGGGTGCCTCTATATTCTTATGCCTGTCGAATTTTGTAATACAAGTTGGTTTTACTTAGTTACCCTTTTTTCGTAAGTTTCAAACAACATCCAAGCGCCTTATATGTCCTGAATTTATAATTAAATCAAGATCAAATGAGCAAAAGGGGTATCTTAAGAGATACAGTTGTGTGAATAATTCATCAGCCTGTGTTGGCCTCCTTTTGCAAAGAAAAAAACCAGCCTTTTTGAAATGTTGTTTTAAAGTAAGGTTAAAAATTCGGTACTTGTGCATTATTTGGTACACACTCGAGAATGTGGATCTACATATAAAACAATAACCCATTTTTAATGCCAGTATCCGATGAAATTTAGATTAGGCTCAGTTGAAATCTACGTTGTAGGTATATTTTTATTAAGTATTTCATATATAGAGATGGTATTTTGATTGGGTTAGATTAGATATTTAATATAATTCTGTGCACCCCTTCACCATAATTATTTGCTGTAGTTTTGACAATTTAGTTACTAAAGTATTGTATTTCCATCATGTTTCGGTATATTGCATCAGGATTAACCAAACTTCATTTCTCGAGTGTGTACCGAATAATGCACAAGTACAAAAAAGTTCTCAAATCTTTGCAACTATGGCTTCTTTCTCAGAACTTCTCTTTTACTTAAATTCTTTTTTCATTGAGGTTTTTACAGCGATAGATTCATTTATTTTTTTCCAGGAATTCAGCCTCTTCTGCACCAGTTATAAAGGCTGAACCTCCGGAAATGGCTCACAGCGGTGCTCATTTAGAGTTGTTCATCTCCAAAGAACCAGAAGACCTTACCAGACGAAGCCCAGTGGTGCAGTCAACTGATAGAATACACAGTTCTGTCATTTCAAGAGCATTGGCCAACGGAGAGCTGGTCAATGCAGGTTTTGATGCCCTGCATTCCCTAGATGAACCTAATTCCCCAGTTCACGCCCGTCGGTTAACTGATGAATCTATATTTTCAGATGCTGAAATAAAAGCAGAAATAACCTATCAAAATGACAATAGCTATACAACAACTACATTGACAACAGTTCCGTATGAGAATTCGTCATATTCTGTTATTGCCAATACTGGGTCTCAGAGGTATAACTCGAGACAATATTCGGGTTCGTCTCCCAATGGTGGTGAATATTATCCAGAGTTTAATAATTTCGCAAATGGTGAGAATTATGCACAAAATAGACGTATTGTATATTCCACATCAGAACAAGCTGCGGATCAGGTGTTTATTGAAAGATACAATGTTAATGGGCGGCAGGCTGTATATAAAGTGGGAAATAATGTGGATTTACCATCTCCTGATAGCGGAATCGGCGAGTCTGGAACGCCGAGGGAAGCTCAAACTATCCAACACGTAAGTTCACTTTCATCTATTTACATCAAGTGGGACTTCCAGAGTGGACTTTAACACACCTTTAAGATGTATCTCAGCAGACTGAATCAGGGGGGGGGGATCTGCCCCCCTAGATTTCTCACCCCTTGAATTAAAAAAAAAACGAAAAATTTGCCCCCTTCCACTCTAGATGTTGAAAAATACGGTACTCTTCTGAAATCCAGGAAACATGCGAGAAGTTTGGTTAATGAAAATGAAATCAAACAAAATAGAATAAAATATAATAGTTTATGAACAAATTTGGGCTATATATTTGCAGATTAGGGGGTGGGGGATGGGGATAAAGCATCATATATTATATATTAAATACGTAACCTAATCTAACCTAACCTAGCTACCTTTTAGTCCCCCTAAACCCAAAAAAAACTAAAGCTTAAGTCTTTGTCACGGACTGAGCAACATCTCACTATGCAGCGGAAACCTGTTTATCAATACCGAGTTTGAGATTTCGATGCAGTATTTCTATCGTGTGTCCTGCATTTCAGAAGAGTACCAAAAATACATTGTCCCCCCCCCCCCACACACACACACACATTTTCGTGAATTGACACCACCTTATTTGTGGCCTGACCAAGGACTTATGGGAATCCTTAGTAAAACATTTCAAATTAAGGAATTTAGTGATATTTATGCGCAAGGTATTTTTATCAGTAAAGAAATATTAAGCCGACTTTACATTGGTAAAGCCCAGTGAATATAAACTACAAAATGACCTGCAACATATGCTAGTATTGAATTATTCTGTTACATTGTTCAGGAGTCTATTTGTAGTTCATTGACACAGGGCTCAGTTATGCTTTCTGAAAGTGTAATAGTGGGTTCTGATTAGGCACCAATGCTCGGATATTTTATGGGGGGAGGAGTCGATACTAACAAGAAAAATTGATAACTTGAATGAGAAGTACCCAGAAATTTGGGGGCATTTAGGATTCCGAGGGGAACCCGGATGCCGAGCCCTCTGCATAAGTCCCTGGTTCTGGTTATATAGATTTCTTTATCATTAAAATATCATGTGTTTTGTCTAATAGATTAGTTTTTGATTTGTCTGTATTGAATGTTACTACAATAACACGCTTTGCAAAGAGTATGGGTAACTTACATGATTTGGACATCGCGTTAGTATAGTATTGCTGACAGACCAAAAATCCGCCTACGCCATTTATCGATTAGCATTTCTTAACATTTTTAAGTGTATTGAAAATACAGAATTGGTGTAATTGTTAAAAGTAGCGTTGTAATAATTGTCTGGCCTCAGTTTCTGAAACAAAACACAATTGCGAAGCATGAAATAAAAAAAATGCCAAGAGTAGTTTGTGTTCTTTTTTATACTTACACCAATTCCCATTTTTATAAGTAACCCACAATCTTTGACGCTATGAAAACGTTTCCTGATGTATGTCGTTTTTAACGTTTGCTGTCGTTTTTAATGTAAACGTTTCCTGATGGGGGAGGCAATTGGAGCGGTTGTGCCGTCGCCTGGGTGGCACTGCGACTTGGGAATTACCCATTTTGATCAACATTTTCACTTTGATTCTGTTTTTTTGCTTATATTTGAGTCAGGACGGGGCGCTGTTATTAATTTTCCCCCGGCCACCACCAGCCCTAGGAGCTGCTCTGTATTTCTTAGTCAACGGGTAGAAGCTTCAACTAGTTATTGGAGGGTTCTTAGGTTCAACTCTCACATGCGTGTTGTTTTTTTTTATAAGGAACAAGATAAGTAGGAGACAAGTAGGAACGAGATAAGAGGTTCAAAGATATACTATTATTAAATCCCGAAGGTATAAACCTGATGTGATCCTTCACGTATTTTCCAACACAATTATCAGGTAATTATAAAATATGTCAAGCCGAAGATTGCTGAGTCAGACGGGCTACGGGAAAATCTCGATTGAAATTTAGCGCGGGTAAACCATGTACGGAAATGCAATAAACTTAAGATGATTTATGACTATGTTAGTAATAATAAATTAAATATTTGAATGTCAAAACTCCAAGACCCGTGCTGAGATGTTAGTATTTAAAGCTGACTTAGACGAGCAATAATTTTCGGAATGAAACATCATAAAAATATCAGTTGAGAAATCTGAATTACAAAAGAAGAGACAAGAAAAAATGAAAACAACTTGGTTTTGATATAATTTTGCATAGGAACTATACTGCACCTACAAATTTTGTAATATTAATTCATATAAAGTTAAAAATTCG
>JAQQPU010003767.1:7788-31692 GCA_029168905.1 Artemia sp. Kazakhstan ARC1039 | reverse complement strand
TTAGTTATTAGTCTTATTATCCTCGCTCTTCCAACAAATTACAGATTCCCCAAACTTACCATTTCGGTCTGACTTCAACCCTCCTATAGCTTGTAACATGATCCGGAACAGGCTCCCAGAATCTGTACGAAGCTGCCACTCGTTTCATATCTTCAAAAAAATGTCAAAGATTTTCTATTTTTGCTCTCTTCTGGAGTTGATGTCTGCATTGCGTTTGAATGTTTGCTCGAAGCTTCCTTCAGTTTTTCCAGTATATTCAGTTTTAGAGTTTGGAATCAAGAGCTACTCCCTTGCCTAGCACGTGATTTTGGATACTTTTTAGTAGGGAGATTGGATTCCTTTTTGTGTATTTTCTTTACTTTTTGTTTTTGTGTTGAGTTTCTCGAAGGTGTGAATGCATTGGTTGGAAACTTCCACAAATTAGAACTTGGCCAGATCTTTGAGTCTAAAAGGAGTAATTAAAACCGAAATATACCAGAAATCGGATGAACCAAAAATTCCCAAATGTACCACATTGTACCAGGACCTCTAAATTGTACAAAAGACGGTGCAATTGTACCACGTTTGCAACTCTTCCCCTGATAGCATGTAATATGATATTGAACTCGCTCCCAGAGTCTGCACGAAGCTCCCACTCGTTTGGTATCTTCAAAATATTGTCAGAAATCTTCTAGTCAGCACTTTTTTGGTCTCCCCTGGAGTTAATGTCTTCTTTACTGGGTTCGGATGTTTGCTAGAATTTTTTTTCTTAGTTTTTTTTTTTCAGTTCATTCAGTTTTAGGGCTTGAAATTATTCGCTACTCCCCTGCCTAGCTTATAATTTTGGGAAATTGGATTTTTGTGTGTGTGTTTGAATTTCTTTTATTTTTTTGTTTCTTGTGTTGAGTTTCTTGAAGGTGGATTGCGTTGAAAATGTTGGTATATCTCTTTGATTTCTCACTGAATTTGTACGGATGGAAAGCACTGTCAAATTTATCCAACTAGTTTTACTTATTTATTGTTTACTGGTTCAACGTGGCAACATTGACGAAAATATGGTACAACCCTAAAAACTTAGGGTTGTACCATTGTACCATATGAAGTCTATGGTTGTACCATAGACTTCACCCCGTTTCACCCCGTTTTTTCATGGCCATAGACTCCTACGAGGGATATTATGCTCTATTGAGGTGTTTTATTGTAAATTTATTGATGGCCTCTGAAACTCTAAACTCTGAACACCAATATTGTCACAAAATAAGTAAATTAGGTCTACTCTTAAACGGAGTATATATATTGTTTTTCCCCTGCCCAAAAGCTGATGCGGGCTAACAATAGGGGTCAGGCATGTACTCAGTAGGGTCTTCGGGCCCATGCAGAGTTGCCACCCTAGTAACTTACAACTGTTTCTAGTGATTTTTTATATTAACTAAACAAAAAAATCACTAAATCAACGAAAAAATCATCAAAATCTAGTGATTTTTATCCCATGGGGTGACAACTCTGAGCCCATGCACTCCCCTCCCCGGAGAATTGATGTTTATTCAATGATTTTTTGTGTTCTTTGGCAATTCTCTCATAACTTGTTGCCTCAGGAAATAAATTTCCACTTGCATTGCTGGTCGAAGGGAGGCTATTAGGTGATAAGTATAACAAACACTGTATGAAATATTTTTTATTTATTAAACTCGTCAAAAAATTTCCCAGTATTATCTTGTAACAGTTAAAATATGAACATACACTTGTAGGAGTTTGTGGAATATATGCAGTTACATTTTCCCACAGTTTGTCTCAGTCATCATGAGTTGTCACGGTTGCGCTTGATTGTCGGTTCGGCAAGCTATTAGTGTCACAAACGTCTTGGATGTGGTTATATTGTACGTGTCTCTTTTTCCGTTTAGGACTTCATTTTGGCTCTTTCTTAGGCCCTTTTAAAAATTTTTTGAAAGCATAATGTCATGTGAAAAAAAAGATTAAGAGACCAACAGCACTCTATGCCATGTACCTATAATAGGCGAGAATCTTTCTATCTTCATACGTCAAAAATCAAACTATTATTGTATTTTTTTAATATTTGTTTTATGATATTTTTTAATTTAATTATTGTTCTGTAGAAATTTGCAGTGTTTTCAATATTTGTCTTCATCTTAAAGATTGTTGCTGTGTATATATAAGTTTTTAAAAAAGAAAGAATTCACAAGAACGGCTTTTTAATTACTGCTGCCGTTATTGAATTAGAATTAACGTAGCGAGGGGTTGCCCTCTCTTTTCTACCTGGTATATATTTTGGAGCGGTATTACGTGGTACATCCTCTGCCACGTCTAGGTGTACGTCCACCACGCCTTGTATTCAAGTGGCACGTTTGGTACGCACCCTATGATGTACATAGTTTCGGAAGTGCGCTATCTCTTGAACTTCCAGAAATTACGTACAACAGATGGCACGCGGCATAAATATGCCAAGTTTGGCGTAACTGCGCCTAGCGTTGTGGGGACTGTCCTAACGTGGCGGAACTATGGGACACACATTGGGCTCTGAGGTGTATTACCAGTGGGAGAGAGTAAGTGACCCCTTGTAATTTAAACAAAATATCAAGAGAAAATGCAATTTTTAAGCAGTCTGAATTTTGACTTCACATAATTATAAATGGTATAGATTGTGGATCTAGTACTTTTGCCACGGGTTTGGGCGGGTCTTAATTTGAGCAGACTTGTGCAAAAATCATGAAAGTTGTGAATAAATTATGCGTGCAAGTACAGATTTTTAAGTTTTTGTGCGTCTGAATATTAAAATGCTCTACAATTAAACATGATATTTTCTTGTCGTGTTCCTGCCAAGCTTTGGTTGTCTGTGAGCTTTTTCCCCTTTTTGAAATACGCATTTTAAGATATTGTTTTGTTTTAAGTAGTAAAGGTGCTTGATGTCAAGGAAACTTCCAGCAAAGAATGTCTAGAAATATTATACAAAGATATGACCCATTTAAAGAAAAGGATACAATTATATGTACATGTTATTTGGAATAAAAATACTAGCGACCCGAACGATTTTTTTCAAAAAAGAAAAGCGAATAGATATAAAGCATAAGAATTTTTTCTGACACATTTTCAGCATTACGTAAAGCGTCTTGGCTATATAAAACTTGTTAGTGGATCTTCATAGCTTAGTACTAGATAGAACTGCGTACATTGCTAGTAATCAGGTCATGGGTTCGCCTCCTTACTTCGCAAGTTTGTTTTAACAAATTTTCAGTATTTATCCAGGAAAACCTGCTTGGCCACCTAGTTTTTCCTGCACTTATATTTTCATTAAGTGTTTTAAAAGATTTCAACGTCAGTTAATTATATACAATAATAAGACAAAAAGGGTACTCTAACGCACAGATAATTGAAAATAATTTGAGTATTTTTTTCAGGAAGAGAAAATAAATATATATATTTTTATAAAGCTCGTTTTCAAAATAGACTAAAAAGTTGAAATCAGTTTTTTTTTTCTCTCGAAAATCTATGAATAGAAGTGAAAACCAGAAGCGCAGAATGGATTGGGCTTTCCGTGACACAGATATCAAGCTCATTTAAATTATAAATGCGTGAGTGACAAAAGTTGATGACTTGAGTAAAACAAATTAGGAAGATCAACTTATGTAAAGCCCAATTCGTTTTGTCCCCCCTCCCTCACTATTCATACACTTTCGAAAAATAATGATTTCTACGTTTTAGTCCATTTTGAAGAAGAGCTTAAAAAATTGTTGTATATTATTTTTGAATAGTCAAAAAATTAAAAAGTTTATCTTAACTAAGATTCAAGCCCAAGTTACCACAGCTACGTGTAAGTTTTTTACCGCTGCGCTGTCAAATTTTGAATAATAGTGTTTGTTTTATACTTTTTGATGTGTCCAATCACCCATAATGTCGTTTTATTTATGCAAGGGGTGAGCATACAAAAGGATGAAATGTATGTTGTATTATTTCACTGTCATCGAAAGTGCATACTGATAAAATTTGGAAGTAATTAAACAAGTGGATGAGATGAGAAAAATTAGTTAAAAAGTATGATATAAAAGACATTTCGGCACTGGTGCATTATAACTAAACCAGCGCTATAGGCTGTACAAGGAAACCAGACACGAAACCCGTCAAATGGCTATTTGTGAGAGATAAATTGATCGCAATGCGTGGTTTCTCATTGAGTTTACACTATTTAAACGATTGTTTTTTTGGGGTTTAGGAGGGGAGGGGAAAAGGTACCTTGGTTAGGTTACGTATTTAATATGTGCTATCCTTTACCCCACCCCCCTAATGTGCAAGTATATAGCCCAAGTTTGTTTATAAACTATTATATATTCATCCTATTTTATTTTATTTCATTAGCATTAACAAAAATTGACTTCTTTCGTGTATAGCACTGGTTTAGTTATAGCCTAGTGCAGAAGTACCGACATTTCTACCGACAGATATTTAGCGTTACATTAAGGGTTGTTGCAACCAGGATCGTATCCAGGATTTTTTCAGGGGGGGGGGTACAAAAAAAACTTTAAAAACGTATCAAAAATTCGTTATGCTCATTTTATTACCTTTTTACGAGTCGTAAGAACGTTTAGGGTAGGGGCTCAAACCACGTACCCTTCCCCCCGGATACAACTTGATTGCAACGCAACCTGTTTTCGTTTCAAGGTCTTAGCTCAGCGGTAGAGCTGCGTGGCTTTTTAGAAATGGTTTGACTCCCACTTTCCCAGGTTTATAGTATAATTTCTATTATTATTTTTCAAGAAAATAACTCCTTTTTTTGTCAAACTTTCCTGCTCTTAAATACTAGTTGACTATTTTAAAGATTTCAAAAAATATTAATTAATATGAATATAAATCAAGGAGCACTTAAATAAGTTTAAATCTTAATATTATAATTACTGATATCTCAAATCTTAATAATCTTAATATCTTAAAATCAGAATAATATCTTAATATTATAATTTTAAGCTTAAATAATCTTTTTCATAAGCTAAGTTTTTTTTGTAAAATTCATGCTTAAGTGCACGATTTTTAGATGACTCTAGGAAATTAAGATTAAAATTTTATTGGCAAATGGCCAATAAAAATCTAGCAGAAATGAAATCTCATTGCCATCGGAATAGCCCTGCCAAAACCTTCTCTGACAAGCTACTTAGGGTACCCTCTCCTCTCTAACGCCATCTCCCTCTAACGACAAAAGGGCCAGTGTTTGATAATACATTCTCTATACATCGGTTCGAAGTTTTTTCCTTTGTAACAAGATAGTAAGATCATCATGGCTACATTACTTCCTAATTTGCAAACTTGTGGAATTCAAAGTTTTGAATTGCGGAAGGTTTGATGAATTGAAGTTTACACTGACCATGTGTGTTGTTAAGCCGAATTAAGTTTTTTTTTGCAATACAACCTTCAAACAAATATGGTTGGCTAGACGTTGCCTTAGGTTGCCTTTCGTTATCATTGACGCCATTTTGAGATTGTTTAGCTTCAGTTTAAGTAGTATCTATTTTATTAATATTATTAATTTTTGGGTTTTTCAGGCAAAAAAAAAACCGAGTAAATATGGTTTGCGATTTACCAATGATACTAAGAAAGAGCTATCGAGGCCATTGGCGCCCATAAGCTGAATTTCAGGGGGGGGCTTAGCTAGTTTAATCGGCACTTCCAGTGCTATATGATAGAATCTCAAAACAAAAATATAAAATATAAGGCAGCATCATTCAGCCAGGGGGACGGGGGGGCGGATCCCCCTCTGCCCTTCCCCCTCCCCCCATATGGGCACCTATGATCGAAACTAAAGATATTTCTTTATATTTTACATTATTTGAACACAAGAAATCATAGTAGACTGTAAGTTACATTCTTATTTTCATTTTCCTTTGATTTCTCTAGTTCCATGCAGGATCCAGGGAAGGGTGACAATCCTTTTATTTGGATGGAAAATTTTTGTGAAATGGTATTCCTACCACGGTTGTTTTTTCAAACTAATGTTCTAATTTATATTTGTAATTACTTTGTTTTTATTTGCTATGCGTTTTTGAATCATCATTATTTCATATAGCCCTTTTTCAGGCAAATTTTGACTACACAGATCCGTTCAATGCCAACGGTCTGTTAGCTGATGCTTTACGTGATAGTGCGCCATCCGTGGCTTCTGATGACGATAGGACGCAGCCCTCGACACCACTTACTCCACTGACCCCCGGTGGCTCTGTTCATTCCGTAAATCGATCAAAATCCTGGGAATGTGCCAGGAATGAACCAGACAAATTCCAAATCCCAAAAGTGTAAGTATTTTTGAAGTTTGGTTTGTTACATTCAGGATTTTTTTTATTTAACACAAAATATAGACGAACAAAAATCTTCAAATAGAGGCAACAGATGTTGGCTGTTGAGCTGTTGATTTAGGAACGAAGACTAACCCAATATCAAAATAAACTTTGTTATCCACCAAAAGACAAATAAACAAAAACAAAGAAGAAAGGAAAGGAGAAAAAAGAAAAGAACATGAGAACTTAAAGCAAGACAGGGACATGGGAGGCTATCCCGACGCGGCAAATTCAAAATATATAATACAAAAAAAAATTATAGAAAATTATAAAATTATAAAATATAAAATATTATAGTAAATTATAAAAATTATATATTCTTTTAACTTTTTCTTCAAAAGAGGTCGGCTGTTTAGATTTCGAAATAATCAAATTTTATATGTTAGAATTTCAAGATTTTGTTTATTATTATTTTTTGCATAGCCCAATCGCTCTCATCTTAATTTCAAGTTTCCATATTGTGTTTTCTCCTTGCTCACAGACAATGAAAACAGGGTTGCCACAAGACAAAAAAAAATATCTTGGTGTCCTTAAGCCTAAAAATGTAATTGTGTAATGTAACCTCAGAACGGACCAGAAAATTGCTTGTTTGGGATTTTACGAGTTTATTTTTTTCATCCTAGACATGGCTAGAATTTGAGGTTTTCTTAAGCAAAATAATTTAATTTTTTCCGTTTTATTTCATTTCATTGGATTTCATGTCATGTTTTTCCCCTAATTTCCTTTTGTTTCTTCTGATTTGCCTGATTTTTTTTTGCACGGTTTTATGCAGGTTCGTTTTTAGGGGGGGGGGGGGGGTGTACCATGGTGAAAATCATTTGAACGGCAATTGCGTTTGTCATTCGCTAGTTCACACAGATTTTGATTTTTTGGGGGAGGGGGAGGTTAATTTGTCCACAGGTGTCACTACCCCTAGAAACAGCGCTGTTTTTTGCGCTCATACTTTTAGTTAAAGATGAAATTCCAGCATTGGTTAGATGACTTATGTCTGTTTTGCTCAGTCTTTTTCCTGATCTATCAAGTAACTATATAGTAACCTAATTATAACGTAATTATTGCCAAGTAACCTACCTATATAGTGACAGTGCATGCATCAATAGATGAAGGAACAAAACGATCTCTCATTAATTACATAAATACAGAGCCACTAATTCTATTGGTTTGTTAGAAATCTGAAAATAGAAATCCCCCTGCATTGCCATAGTGCCTGCTACCCCCTCCCCATTCGATTTCAAAATATTTTTTTGGACCCCTCCCTCGTATATGAAAATAACCCCCCTCCTTCCCAAGCATTTTACAATTGTTCCCATTTGTTGGCCTATATAAAAAGTACAAAATTTTCCCTTAAAAAACGTGATCTAATGATATTTTACTCCTATTTTTCAATTCATTCAGCGTCGGAAATGGAATGGACTCGGGTGGCTTCTAGAATCCTTGTTTTGACATGCTGTTTAAAGTATCGAGGATGTCAAAATAAAAACATGTTTTCTCCCTTAGACCCTATTCATACCAGAAAACCGCCAAAATTTGATTTGAATTGTTTGAAGACTACTAAGTTTTTAGGGCAGTACAATATTTCCGTCAGTGTTGCCACTGAATAAAATAAATATGTAGAACCAGTTAATTAAATTAATGAATTAAATTAAATTAATGAAAGTTAATAAATCAAAGTTAACAACGCTTTTCATTCGTGCAAGTTCATACATTAATTGTCTGTTTGCTCTCAAAGACGAATGCGCCTTCAAAAGAAAGCTGTGTCTTCTTAAGCTATTTATTGCCTTAATTCAACTTCTTAAGCTGTTGTTTTTAGCTTAATTTTTGCTAATTTGTACGCCCGGTATTTCTCTAATGTGGCGCCCGCTGCCACCGAAAACTACATATGGTGGTCTTTTTCCTTCAAAACTTGACTTCCGAATTTTTCCTATCTTTTAAGATACGAGATCCTATCTTTGTTCCTATCTATCTAAGATCCTATCTTTTAAAGGTATATATGGTGTGTAAGTTTCCCCTTAACCAATTTAAACAGTCATGTTTCATTGTCACTGTCCTTGGTAATTTGAGGTTACTTTTATAAAGTCTACATGAAGGCTGCGTTATTTCGAAAACCTCTCAAGTAAGCGCAGCCGGTGAGTGACTCAAGGGATGTTTTGAGTCGCCGAAAACATTTTTGCTAGCACACTTTTTTTTTGTTTCGGAAATTGCTGCCTTTTTATAATTTTATAGCTGGTAGGGTATTCACTAAACACGAACATTTCCATATAATGAATGGTTAATTTGAGCATTTATATTATAAATGTATTTCCATCTCATCATATGTGTTTTCTCTTTTTTAAGTGGCGCTTGAAAGGTCGTAATAGATATCATAAAAACGAAAAGATGTTATTTTTCGGATAATGGGGAAAACCTTGTGTCAGTGGAAATAAATTATAAATTATGCCAATATTATAATATTAGAATATTATATTATATGAATTATAGTATAATGTGCCATATTATCATAGACTAATGCGCATTAACATATGCTTATATTGAATGCGACTGAATTTCACAGCAGAAGCAGGATTTTTTAATAATTAGTGCAAGACTCAAACTCCTGTAATTTTAGTATTTTTTACTCCGATTTTGAGAAATGTAATATTCTTGACTTGGACTCATAGAATTTTAGTGTCCTTACTTGAAGTTCTTGAATTTTAATATTTTTAATTCGGATCACTAAAATTCTAGTATATTTGACTCGGTCTCTTAGAATTGTAGCGTTTTTTACTCGGACTACTAGAATTATAGCATTGTCGATTTGGGACTCATAGAATTTTAGTATCCTTAGTTGAAGTTCTTGAATTTAATATTTTTAATTCGGATCACTAGAATTTTAGTATGTTTGACTTGCTCTTAGAATTGTAGCGTTTTTTACTTGGACTACTAGAATTATAGCTTTGTCGACTTGGGACTCGTAGAATTTTAAAAATTTCCACTCGGAGATTATATTATATTATAATTATAAATGATTTTGATGTTTAGAATCGATATTAGGTAGTGTTTTGATATTAGAATTTTTCAATTACAGTATTTCCTAAAGCAATAATTATGCTAAAATATGAAGGAAGTCTTAACAAGGATATGTTCCCTTGGCAACTTAGTTTCAAGAAATGTCCTGATATAGTACACAAAAATGACAAAAATCTACAGCCTATAATCTTAAAACTATATATCTATAAATATATAATTATATATTTATATATAATCTATAAATCTACAGCCTATAGATCTTAAATCTACAGCCTATTTACATTCTTTCTTGTGCTTCTTCTGTTCTTCATCAGCTTCATGGGAATCTTCCAAAATCTCTTAAAAAAACTCCTGTGTTTATTTCTGACTTAGCTTCATATGGCCTTCGTTCTTCACATAATACAATAAATACAAAAATTATAAGAATTTTGTATTTTTACTTTTATTCCATGTATTTTGGCATTTTCGGCTGGGAGTCTTAAAATTGTAGATTCCAATTCCGGGATCCAAGTGTTTTTCATAATAATTTGTACTTATCTGAATTTGAGTCTTAAGTTGAACTGACTTAAATAGATATTAAAAAGGTGATTCTTAAGACATGTTTCGTAGTAAATATGGTAAGTCCGTGCTGTTATCCGCGGGGTTTGACCAAAATTCTGTAGTATTTGGTTAAATTACTGATTTATCAAATTCCATTTTGATAAATCTTACATTCAAATTACAATTTGTCAACAAAGGAAGTGCTGCGTCGCTTCATTGACCTTCCCGAAATCGCAAATTCCCCTAAATATAAAGGGTAAGGGGTTACCGTCTCCTCAGCTGTAAATCGTTACTTCAACTAGTATAACAATATTACCGTCAGTTTTTAAAGTCTCAAGGTAAGAAATCGCTTAAAGTACCAAGAACATCGAAACAAAAACATTTTTATGATTTATCATCTTGATTTACTGATTTATTACAAATTACTGATTTATCATTTTGCTGCAACTGTGAAAAAAAGGTCTTCTGGTAATGTCATTTTGTTTGGGGAGGAGGGGTTAGTATCCTATTTTTAAAAGTACCCGTTTCGAGTCCGAAAATGTTAAAATATTTAATTAATGTTAATTAAAATAAATGTTAAAATGTTAAGTCATTCTGACGGGATAATCTGTGAGGGTTCGTTACATTTTTGAAGCACTATAGGTAAAAATTTGGAACTGTTTGGGGTAGGGGCTATCATCCAAGGTTCCTCTGGGAAATATCTATCTCCTTCGATTTAGAAAAAAATTATTTTTTTTATTAAAAAATGAAATAAAAATAGTGATAAAAAGTGAAATTAAAATATCATCACTTTTCCTATTTTTCCCAAGCTTAAGCTTGTAGGGACTCCATCACAGATAATAAACTGAAAGTAGCACATTAAATTTTTCTTTCCAAATCACAATACTTATTCCGTCCTGTTGTCCCGAACATTAAAATGTACCCCAACCAAATAACCATCCAATCTCAATATAAAAAATGGATATAAATCCACTCTAATTTTAAATTGATGTTAAATGCAAGGTAGTAACAAAATAAAGATTGCTTCTTCAAAGCCAAATTCTAGCTCTTCAAGAATGTAAAGTAGTAATTTATGGAAAGGTCTTGTGATTTACTTTGTGATAGATCTTGTAATGCAAAATTAAAGAGCAAGTTTTCACCTCTCATCTCCACAACGCCAAAATAAAACCTGAACCATAAAACCAATGACAGAATTGAAGTAGATGGCCACCATAACGAAACCATTATCATTCAAACTCACCATTACCATTCAACCATAACCATTCAAACTCACTTACTACATAACTCTGCATAACTTCACCCTTAAGTACCTCTTAACTTTAAGCCGTCCTGGCTAAGTGGACGTGCACTGGGTTGAGAATTCTTTTTCCAAAGGGCACGGGTTCGATCCCTGGCGTGGCCGGTTACTTGGGTTTGGACGTGGGTCAGTGGTGTGACTCTGTAAGCTTAGCCAGAGTCTACCCAGCTTTAAAATGAGTACCTGGAGAAATCTGGGGAAGGTAAGCAGGAAGGGTGTGCGAAAGCACAGGATGGCTGGCTCCCAGCCCCCATTGCACTTCCTGGCTAAAGGGCCACGAAACGGAGATCAGCACCGCCGGTTGGGACCTTAAGGGTCTAGTGCCGTCACACTTACACTTACTTACTTATCTCTTAACTTTCTGTTGGTATAAAGTGGAAGGTAGTAACAAAATAGAAAATAAATGGAATTGCTTCTAGATTTTCAAATATTATAAATTATTAATTTATGAAATAGTCAGTGACTTCCTTTGTGATAAATCTTGTAAGGGCTTTCTTGAACCAAATAGTGCAAACTAAATCAAAATGTAGTTGCAAACTAAAGATCGTGCATTGTGCTAACCAAAGGACATACATTTATATAGTGCAAACGAGAGTGCAAGATTTCTCCTCTCATGCCTAAAGGAGGCCCTAGACGGTCAATCATTTTGATCAAAAGCTTCCGTCAATCGATTGAATCAAGCATGATTGGCCGTCTAGGAACCTGTTCGACGCTTGAGTCAAGCGTTGACGATAATTGATAGGAAGTTTGAATGACTCAATCTTTTTGACCAAAAGTAGTGTGTTAGATTAGCATTGAAGGGTAGATTGAAGGTTGATTAAAGCACACGTCAATCTATTGACGGAAAATTTTGATCAAAATGATTGACCTTCTAGGGCCTCGTTAAATGAGCCTCAACCAACGACAGCATCAAAGTACTTGACGTCTGCAAGCATAACCTAAATGCATCACTCAATACATAACTTTGCATAACTTTTCTTAATCAGTCCATAGCTTTCTGTCGATAGTAAGAAAAAGTTAGTGCAAGGTAGTAACAAATAAAAAACATATGAAATTCCTTCTAGCTCTTTAAAGATTCCATAGTCACCAGTCACCAAGATTCTAAGAGCACCATTCACAAGTGAGTCACAATCTAGTCACAAAGAGCATAATTTGCCTCTAGTGGCTTCCTCTGAAATAAATCTTGTAAAGCAAATTTTGTAGCAAATAGTGCAAACTAAATAAAAAAAATGCAATTGCGAACTTAAAGATCATGCGTAGTTCAAATATCTAGATATTGCAAATTAAAGTTCAAGGTCTCCCTTTAATCCCCAAAACTCCAGCTGTTGCTGTATAATAAGAGGTAGCAACAGAAAAAAATGAATGAAATTGCTTCTAGGTTTTTGAAGATTATAAATTATTAATTTATGGAATAGAGTCTAGTGACTTCCTCTGTGATAAATCTTGTAAGAACTTTCTAGGAGCAAATAACTTTGTGATTTGTTCACAGATCTTTCTGTCCCCTCAGGGAATTTATCTATTTAATTGATACGTTGTTGCTAGAAGAAGATGCTACATGTATACCCAATTGATCACTTTCACTTTTGAGATGTGTCAAATTCATCCGCTTTGTTCCATCACTTCAGGGTTCCTCTTTTTTGTTTCCATTTTGTTTTTTATACAAAATCAAAAACGTTATTATCGTAGTTTAATTGATCTAAGGAGCATAAATTTTATGCGTAGTTTGTACGTTTAGACCTCTGTTGTAGTTGCTTAGTTGTTATTTGATTTGTTATTGTTACCAGTCTATTCCTTGAGTGGAATCATAAGAGCTTGTTAATCTGGAGAATTTAGCTGTTCAGCCGCCAATTCGATTAGTTCTATTCAAGGCATATTGAGTATTTTTTTAGGGGGGGGGCACAGATGGAATAATGGAACCGCTTTATTCCATGACTTCATGATTCCTCTTTTTTTAAATACAGAATTAAAAACGTTATAATCGTAGTTTAATTGATCTAACAAGCATCAATTTTTATGTGTAGTGCTGACCTCTGTTGTAGTTGTTCTTAGTAGCTATTTAATTTGTTATTGTTATTATTTTATTTTTTATGTTATTATTTTTTATGTTTTATGTATTTATGTTATTATTTTATTGTTATTATTTTATTTATAATTTGTTAATTATTCTGGTGAATTAAGCTGTTCAGCTGCCAATTTAATTAGTTCTATTCAAGTGAGTATCCAGGATTTTTGTTCGGGGGGGAGGGGGCACAGCAAAAAACTTACAAAACGCATCAAAAGTTGGTTATATGCGTTTGTGTTACTTTTTTACGCGTCAGACAAAAATTCTGGCGGGAGGGTTCAAACCGGGTAATCCCCCCCCCCCACTGGATTCGGCCATGGTTACATTTCGTAGATTTAATTATGATCTTAGTATCAAAGCATATGATCAATTCTTGATTATGTTCGTAAGAAAATAAGTAAGAACTGATATCTCAAAGTGAATCCATCATTGAAGAAATTTTTGTTTTTAAGAAAGAAGAATGACTCAGACATGTACGCTAGGCAGAGGGAAGATAGCAAATGGAGATAGGAGGGCAATTACCCCCTAGATTTTTAAAAATACCCCTTTTCTTGCATTTTCATTATAAAAACTGAAAATATTGCCCTCCCCACTATATTTTTTAAAAATACCTTTTTTTGTATCTTCTTTTTAAAATGAAGAAAAATCCTTGCCCCCTACGTTTTTGTGATTTGACACCCATGAGTAGAGGGAGGGGCTTCAGAAACATGCTCCTCACCCGAATTCTCAAGATTTATTTTTGTGACGTTCCTATAATTTATAAGATTTACGCATAATTCACGTATTTTTGCTTTTTTGTTGTTGTTTATAAGGGAGACTCCTAACTAAATATTCAATCATTTTACAATATATTACCTAAAAAAAAAAAAAAAAAAAAAAAAATAAGTATTGGCTACCTGGGAAGTCATCAAAAATTTAAAAAAGAAGTCAATGGAAAATTCTCATGCTCAAAGCTTAATTATTATTATTTTTTTAATGCTGTATTTGTTAATTCATAAAAGTAATTCATGAGAGTGGTTTCGTTTTCTTCGTAAAAGGCTCGACCTTGGAAGAATATTATCATAATTATCTTAAACTATTATGGATAAAAAGTTAAGCGTCACTTATAATAACAATTCAAACATGTTCCGTTATTGCTCACAACCTACGGATAATGAACTCAATTCTAAAATCACAAAATTATATGTATTTGTCTTTTTTTTGTAGTGGAAATCTCACTACCACAGTAGACGTTCAGAGCGTTCCAACGGTGTTTCCAAATGTATTTTTATGCTTGCCTCAATATGACTTATATATTTGGCCATGTAAAAGTTTGGTTTCGTATGTTATTACTAAATATATTTTATAAATTTTGCTGTTTGATTTCTTTTAGCTTAACCTAGGTGTTCATACAGGTGGAGGGGCAGAAATATTGTGATTTTTCCGATTCATCCTATGGTTCTTTATATTTCCGTATTATATGCACAAAGGCCCCAATTTTCGAAAATGAGGGGGATTTATTTGTCAAAATCTAGGAGGGGCAGTTTTGCGATTTTTGCAATGAAAATACCAAAAAATGTGTTTTTCAATAGAAATACTAAAAAGGGTGTTTTTAAAAAGGTTTTTTACCTCTCCCAATTGGTGCCATTGGTGCACACTAATGTGTTTAAAAGCTGTACCCCGACTCCTTCGAAAATGAAATTTTGCACACACGCCCAGTCCAACCCTGTTTAACATCGATATTTAGTCAAAGAGAGGGAGAAATAACAAGACAGAAAAAAGCTAGTCGGAAGAGAGGGGTGTGTAAAGAGAAGGGAGTGAAGGACGTGGCACCCTTTCTTCAAAAAAGATTTAATATTTTTTTCTGATGTCAGAATCTTGTTTACGAAACTAAAGGGAAGGAAAGGATCCAGGTCTTTCTTCTGGTCTTGGAGAAATTACAGAAGCTCAGATGTGCTAATTCGGGGAGGGGCAATTGCCCTCCACCTAGACTCTCAAAAATACCTTCTTGTTTGTATTTTATAGCTATTTCCTATTATGTCATGGCTAACTGGCCGCCCCCCTACAGTCCTTGCCCCCCCTGTATTTTTTTTGTGAATCGGTGCCACTGCAGAAGCTGCTGTACAATTTTGCATATTATGAAAAATACAGGACGTTACTGGGCAAATTTTAAGAACGAGTGCCTGAATTGGCTGTTTTCTTTATAATTTGTGCAATTTTCTGCAATATTTTTTTGAGAACTTACCCTAAGTTCTATGACTATCTACCTTAGTTCTGTTCCAAGATGAATGGGACTATCTACCATCCATAGCTAATTGGAGAAAAAGACAATAAAGTTGATAGTCTGAGTGTGAGGCACAGCTGGCATAAGCCTTTTTTAGGAATTGTTTTTTAGGAATATAGAAATTGTGTATAAAAATTGTTTTCAGCCATAATTAATATTTTCAGAAAGTCTTTCTGTTTGAGAAAAAGCCCTCAGTATGCCAATGGGTGGGGTTGACAGGGATTAGGTAGATTAAATCGTAAGATTGGTGTTTACATGTCAAAGCTCCAATGATGAGAAATAATCGTCTTGTAAGCTTCTTTAAGATGCCTTAATTGTAATCTTATTTATTCTTCGCAGGACATCAATAGCCAATTTTTAATAGAGTCTAAAATCCGGATTTAAATTTCAAATCCATCAGGCACAAATAAGATACAGTCAGGTAAAAAATCCTATTCAAGGATTGTTCGTTCTCGTCTCTTTTTTCTATTGATTTCTTTTATTTGTGATGTGATCAGTTGATTGTGATTGACGCGATTTGTTCAGTCGACATTTAGAGATGAAGAAGATTTTCTTTTTTTGTATTTACAATGTTTATCAAAATGTAAATGAATATTAAAATTGGTTGGTAGTTGTTTATAGATGTCTTATCAGTTTTAATTTTAAGGGGATATGCACTCCTTTCTCGTGTGTGCAACAAAGGGAGAAAAAGGCCTAACTGAGAAGGCACCCGCTGTAAAAAATCACATGCACTGGGTGGCACAAACCAAGCGTGTCGAACTGTGTGCCACGTATGACATTCGGAGGTGTGCACCAAGTAGCGAAATGGGGGCACTCCCTTAGGTTAAACAAGGTTTACTTGTTATTACCTCAAATTTTCCAGGCTTATTAAGCAGGGATAGGGCCTATTAAGCTCTGTCGTCTAGAAATGACAATAAAAAGAAAAAAGAAAAACCCAAAACGCCCCACCCCCATCTTATGCGGTCGTGCCTGAAAACAAGGGTGGATCCAGGATTTTTTTTCGGGGGGGGGGGGTGTTACTAATTTTTGACTCAGTTTTCGACTAATTTTACTGATTTTACCTAGGTTTTACTAATTTTATACTTATTTTCGACTCGGTCAAAAATTTCGGGGGGGGGGTTCAAATAGGGTAACCCCCCCCCCCCTGGATACGGCCTTGCCTGAAAAGCATACATAAAGAGTAGACACAAGTTATAAAAGGGATACAAACAGAATATCACTTCAAAGATATTTGGCGCTAAGGTCGTACACAGTCGCTGATTTGTTGGGTGTTAGTAGGGAGGGGTAAATTGTTTAAACCCCTCAAGCCGCAAATCACAATTAAAAGTATAGGATTTATTTGTATTCTATTTAACGATATTAACCTGTTTTATATCTACTTTAGTTCGTTATGTTGTTTTGGCGTGTTTATCCCCCCCCCTCCCATCCACGGTATATCCTTTTTTGTGCTACGCACTTCTTTATTTATCAACTTTAAATAGATTTCAAAATAGGTTAAAATACGTAATACTTCATAAGGTCTGGAAAGTTTTTGACATGCAAACTCGAGATATAATTAAAAAAATTAGATTTCTAAGAAGAAAAAAAGCACTAACTTTTCTGACTACAGAACATCATATTAGGAATATAATTAATGATAATTGATGTTACGGCAATTATCACTGTTATTTCAAAATTATTACCTACAAAGCAGATTATTATGTTATAACTATTGTCGTAAAGCGTTTGGACTGAAGAGAAACCAAACGAATAGGCAACATGCCTAGGGGGAGCCTTATTCATTTTATGGATTTTGCCCATTTTTGTATAGGGGTCATTAAAATGCAAGAGGCGGTAGTACCATGAATTGATGGATACCTTGGCTATGGTTGAGTTATTTAGAAGCCCATGAAGTTCACAAATCCTCAATTCTCTAATCTGTTGTTACATAATATGTATGCCATAGTATAGTCAAAGGCATATCCAGGATTGTTTTTTTGTGGGGGGGGGGAGGGGGTACGAAATTCTCTTTACGGAACACCTAAAAATAGTTTAAATGTATTTTTGCCGCCTTTTAAGGGGCCCGGAAAAAATTTAAGGGGAGGGGGGTAAAATGGGTAACCCCCCTGGATACAGCCTTAACTTTAGTCCATAAAAAAATTTAGTCCATAAAAAAATTAAAATTTCCATAAAAAAGTCCATAAAAAAATAAAAAATTTAGTCCTTAACTTTAGTCCATAAAAAAAAATTGGTACTGGTGCATTAAACGGACACTTCTAAAAAGTCAAGTTTGGTTAATGCTAATGAAATAAAATAAATTAGGATGAATATATAATAGTTTAGAAACAGATTTGGGCTATATATTTGCACATCTGTTTCCAAATTCCTGGAAAACCAAAATACACAGGAATTAACTATTTGGGAGTTGACTTCTTCTAATGCACTTTTGTTAGGAGTTGATTTATCACCATTTCTATTGATTTTTTATATTGCCAAAAAAGTCACAAAATCAGCACATAAATTATTAGATTATTGAAGAAAACGACTAAATCAGCCAAATAATTACTAAAATATGGTGATTCTTTTTTACGAGGTGGCAACCCTGCTCTTGTGTTGCTTGGGCATCCGGTTGGAGAAAATATTTCCAAATTCCTGAGCAACCAAAATACACAGGAGTTGAGTTCTGGACAACCAGAATACATTTTGGACAACCAAAATACATTTGGGAGTGGAGTTCTTCGAATGCACTTTTGTTAGGGGTGTGTTGTTCAGATAACAAAAACATATGAGAGATCAAAAGCCAAACTAAGAGAGAGTACCAAACTGGTATTAAGTAAAAAAAAAAAAAAAAAGAATGGCCGATTTTTAGATTCTATGAAATATGTCATTTATTTATTTATAACTTTTTGTGATTTTATTATATCTACTAATTGTTGTGTACAGGGGCGTAATTTTCTAAGGGATGGGGGCCAACTGCCCCCACCAGCTGAAATGTAGCGTCTCCAAAAATCTTGTTAGAACTAAGATAAACTTACGTAATTCAAGCATCCACCGAAATAGATCAGTTTTCTTTAGTACACCTTTGTGTTTATGGTGCTATATGGCTCATATTTCATTTTTCTCTTGTAATTTTCACTTGACTTAAGAAAACTGGCTTCAACTTTGCCCCCTCGCCCCCCCCCCAGGATTTTGGCGTAATTACGTTCCTGGCTGTGTACCTTTGAAATAGGGCATTGAAGGGGTTTTAAAACCAAACTTAAATTTAAGAAATTGAAATTAAAAAACGATCGGCCGATTTCTTATTTATGAAATATGTTATTTATTTATTTAAAATCTTTTGTGATTTTAATAGCTATACTAATCGTTGTCATTTAAATTATCATGTCTTTATAATTTAAAGCAGTATTGCCAACCCTTGGGGCTCCCCGAGATACTGAAATTTCAGTCCTTACCTTAGAATCTTGCGAAGACATTATATCAGACATTACCCTCAAAAAGTGTAATAAGAAAATATATTATTATTCATTCAGTTTCTTTTCAAACCTTGGGATTCTTTTGCAACTAAACTAAAAATTTTGGTAAATCTTCAATGGCAGAAGGAAAATTAAAAGACAGGTGCATACTTAAGGGGGCGGGGGTACTTCTTGGTAGCGCCTTCTTTGCAAATTAACTCTCCTATTTTTGGTGGTTATCACCCCCCCCCCCAGAAGGAGGAAAATACTTAAATACCTGTCGGTAAACATATACCAGGTAGAATATACCTGGCTGAAGGGCCAAGAAACGGAGATCAGTACCGTCGTTAGGGACTTTAAAGTCCAATGCCGTTATCTTTACCCTTTTTTTTTACCTTTGCAAGGCAGCGCAAAGGGGCAACATTGTTCCTTATTTTTCTTTTCAGGAATATCCTATTAAGCAATAATTCTGTATAGCTAACAACAGCTGTAGTATTTCTATAGTTTCAGGTATAATTTCATCCCCTTATTTCTTCATTTTCTTCCATTTTCGTGCTGTATTTGAGCGTCATCCCAGTAGTTGGTTCACATTGTATTATAACGTGTCTGGTGGTCTTATTGACTAAAAAAAGTGTCCCGTCTATTTATTTGGGTTTTTTCTTTATTTGTAGTATTAACGTTGTGATGGGTCCTTAGTCATGTTCAAAAACAGGGCCAAGTTTGTATTTGTTCATTGTGAAAAGTATATAAAACATAATTTTTACAGTTTTAGTGGCTAAACTTGGTTGAATTGAGACTTTTTGGTATTTTCTATATGTTTTTTTTTGACTGAATAAGAACCTTCCACTAGTCAACATAATTAACTGTTGATTTTCTACTGTCCTGAAATTTTACTGTTTGTTGCCCCCTAGGAACCGAACTGGTGTAGCTTAAATACGTACCTGCACTGCACACAGGGGTGGGGCAGAGGGGGACCTCCCGTGGGAAAACTAAACAAACCTGACAATTTACCGTTTGGTATATCAAACCTTTTACTTATTACCTTAGGAAAATAAAAACACCTAAAAGGGTATTTTCATCCCATCCCCTTACCACGGGCTTGGTCGTACTCTAAAAGAAAGGGCTTATATTATATATTCTAACAATCATCAACAAGATCAGATATGCTTTCGGGTCTCCCAAGCATCCCCGAATATCGTGGTCTTTGCTTACAAATGGCCCTATGCTGCGGCGCAATACAGGTTTGGCGTTGACTGACCTTTGTCAAAGCTGATCCTTTCTCCGTACGCTCATTCTTCAAGCTATCTTGCCAACACTATGGCTCACGCATTGTCACTCTTACGTACGAATTTTTCATCCCTGCAAGTCCTTCGACCTTTGTTCTTTCATTCGAATCGGGGGGACCTGCCCACTGAGAGGACAGATATTCTGGTCGTAGATTTATTACTTTTTGCTGTGTAAGTTACTTGTCTGGAACTCACAGCACCACAGCCAGTGCCCAAGTCGTCTGCAAGTGATTCGATCTTTGATCTTTATGAATGTTTGGTTTATCTGGTGATCAACTACACCGTCTCTATCTCCCTCGGGCAAGTGACCACTGAACCGGAGGCTCTGAAAAGTTTTTTTTTTGTCTTCTTCTTGTAAAATTTTTTACTACTTCGGTGAAATGGAAATATTGTTGGTACTGTATGTACATTTGGTTAAGGAACATCGTAGTCGGCCAATTAATGTTCTTACGGGTCAGCTCAATAGACAATATGGTCATAAATATTTGAAGACCCTTGTTCGCTTCACAAAATTGAAGTGAACAAAAGAAAGTATAGTCTTTTATGATTCATATATCGTTAACAAAGTTACTACATCTAATCTTGAGGAAGCTATTTTTAAATTTACTACGCCATTTATTGGCACAAGTGATGATTTCTCAGGCATTTAAGATCCGACAAAGATGATTTTTATATAAAATGCTCCTTTTTCCGACTATTCATGTAAATTACAAAAGAGGGTTTATGGTGTTTTGGGAAACAAACTGAAATTATTTTGAAAACCAAACAAGATAAAAGCAAAAGGAACTGAACCCCAGGTGATGGAGGATTTTTAGTTCAAGTGAAAGTCATGTAAGCCTGAAATTTAGACAAAATAAATGTCATGGTGTCTTTTGGACTGCCACTGTCGATGTGTCTTGCAAAGATGAGCTGTTTCTGCTAGAATTTCTCCTGGTATGCCTTAGAGAACTTCCAAGGCTAAGCTGTGACTTCCAAAAGAATATCAAGCAGTCCCTATAACGCGTGATGTAGCGACACGCGTTGCTCTACCTGTGTAATATTGACAAGATCAGCCAGTTCAGCAAGTCAAAATATGACTAGCTTGAAAACTAATGCAAAGTTACAGGCCCAGGAACAGATTTATACAAAACTTTGAACAGTTGGAGGTATGTTTTAGGAACGATTTAAGGGGTATTTCTCATTGATCTATGGGGAACAGCAGCGTTCGAAGTAAGACTGTCTTGCCACTCAAAGAGTTATTCCCCGATGGACAAACCTCGACAAATGAATCCTTTCATTATTCACGTTTTCATTTCGTGTGCTATGGAATATGCTTATCTTCTTGTTGCTGGTGTTCCAATAACTCGCATTACTTATCTGCAGCGAATTCAACACTGAGCAATCAGAGCAATAATGTTTGTTAAATGTTTTACATTCCTTCTTAAGTGCTGCAAGACTGTTTGACGTGGGGGTCTATGTCAGTGCTTTACAAGTGTATCATTGCTGCTCCGCCTAAAGATGTATCTGACAAAATTTTAAAATAATTACCAAATACCAGTTGCCGAGCTGCATTCAGAGAGGGACTGCAGGTAAATGTTGCTTCAGTCACACTTCGATCCTTTTAATCTACATTACCCTGTTGATCATCCCTTCGAGAACAATAGGTTTTGTCATTTACCTCAAATGTTAAAACATCAGATACGACCTTTACCGACTCTTTACGATACGGTTTGAGTTACGCTATGATTCACTATCTTCGATTCGAGGAGTTGTTGAAGCTTTTACCTGGCTTAGCTCAGCGTATGAAATGCACTCTAAAAATTGCTGCTCGCCATGACTACCTACAGAACGCAACTTCCCCCTGTGAGTGACCAAGAGATCTTGTTTTACAAACAAATGGTTTTAGATTTGCATTGTAAAAATACTACCTCCTTGTAGATTAGACAACAAGGACAGTTTTACATAAACAACGTTCATGCCCTTATACCCTCAGGAGTAATAATGTATCCTTTACTTAAGTCCTAAAGCTATTCCTTGCATATTAAAGACGGTCTTTTTGTTTTCTGTTTCAGGTATTCCAATTATGGTTTTCGTTATTACCTTGAATCTCCAATTTCCACAAGTCAAAGACGAGAGGATGACCGTATCACCTATATTAATAAGGGCCAGTTCTATGGCATTACCTTGGAGTATATACCTGACCCCGATCGACCCTTAAAGAGCACAACAGTCAAGGTAAGACCTGATTTTGTGGGTTTTTCAACCTTTGGCTTTCGTTTTGTAATGACTGGAGTTAGTCTTGCATTAATAATACTAATGTGTAAAGGAGGCCCTAGACGGTCAATCATTTGGTTAAAAGTTTCCGTCAATCAATTGACTCAAGCATGATTGACCGTGGAGGAACGTGTTTGACGCTTGAGTCAAGCGTTGACGGTGATTGATAGAAAGTTTGAATGACTCAACTGTTTTGATCAAAAACAGTGTGTTAGATTAGCTTTGGTCAAGATTGGAGGGTTGATTGAAGGGTCGATTGAAGGTTGATTAAAGCACGTCAATCGATTGACCGAGACTTTTGATCAAAATGATTGACTGTCTAGGGCCTCCTTAAGCTCTTTTGTAAATTTATCGCAAGCACCGTGGCCTAAAAGTTTCTTTTCTCCTTTCAAGCCCACCTCTTTGCTATGCTAAGATTGTATCAATCAATCAATCAGCCTTTTATTTTTAAATAAATGAACAAACGAAACAATTAACATGAACATTTCGAGTCAAAGCAATGCTTGTGCGAGTCACACCTGATATTGGTAAGCAAATTTATATCACACTATGAAATGAAAAGAGCAGAGCTGATAACATAAGAGAGGGATAAAGAATTAGAAAGGAAAGCATTGAGAAGAGGTGGAGTCAAAGAAGGAGAGTGATAAATTCCCCTCTTTATATTCTGTTATTGTTAATAATTTGTTTTTTAGAGTTTCGAGTGTTTTTGGAATTTGTTGACCCAATCTGATTATTCCCCGGATATGTACAAGTTCGGAGGTTGCATAAACTGATTATGCTTTTGCTTAGAAAGATTAACCAGTGATGATGGTGATGAAAAATGGGACTGATAGGAGTTAATCTGACAGCAGTCCGCAGCTAGAATACAGTCGATGAGCAAGTTATAAAGTTGAATGATCGTATAGCCATCTTGTGGATATACAGATTTGTAAATGATGTAAAGCTTCCTCTTCATGAATTAATTAAATAAAAAAAATTGTTTTTTAAGCTGAAAGTAAGGAGCAGCATTAAAACTTAAAACGAACAGAAATTATTCGTATATGAAACGGGCTGTTCCCTCCTCAACGCCTCGCTCTTTACCTTAAAGATCGACTCTTTTTCACAACTGTACTTTTTAAACAATAAAAACACTTTTGAAATCAGCATAAAAATCAAATTCTTTGATGTAGGCCTATCTATTGGTATCAAACTTCCATTTTTTATAGGTTCAATTACCATTGAGGCGGGTCGCTCCTTACTTACAGTACGTTACCACGAACTGTTTGAAAAGGGGCCACGCACAAAAAATAGTGTTTAAACAAATCGAAGAAAAATTAGTAAAACAATTATTTTCGCTGGTGCAATTAAAGAGGGATATTGAAACTTAAACGAACAAAAATAAATGCTTCACAGTTTGTGCAACATATATCGAAAAAATTGTTTCAAATAAACTGGCTCATGTTATTTCCTTAT
>JAQQPU010003766.1:0-23405 GCA_029168905.1 Artemia sp. Kazakhstan ARC1039 | reverse complement strand
TTTACATAGTTTTTCTAGTTTTAAGTGGGGAGGGGTGTCAACCTGTCCCCTTTTACCATCGATAACAAATTAGGAGTTATTATAAAAATTTAACAATTAGATTATTTCATACCTCTGTTTCGAGTCCTTGGTGGTACAAATAAAAGCCTCGTTTGCAATCATTAGCCCTCAACAAACTTCTCTGCAAAAAATGATTTCTATATAAGGGGTGCCACGTGTCTCGGATGTATTCACTGTCAACGTTAATTCCTTGCTGCTGCAAATTTTTTCGGCATGCCGTCAATTCTTCGTAGGCTAGGGTTGGAGGGTGAGTCTAAAAAGGACAGAAATACTGTTGAAATACCAAGGACATCAAAATAAAACCTTTTTTGCCACCTGAACCCATCTTAGCTCCCCGGCATCCAGGAATGGACGGAACTTATTAATTATGTGATTTATCTTTTTATTTGTTAATAAACCTATTTGATTTGACGTGGCTGAATAGGTTGATTATCCAATAATTTTTTTTTTGTTTATTTCAAATTATGAAGCTTTAGGCAAGTGCCACATTTTCGTCTCTGTTGCCACATTGAACCGTGAAAACAAAATAGCAAAAGTAATTAGCTAAATTTGACAAGGTGTTTTGTCCCAAAAATTCAAACATTAACAGTTTATTGATTCCCAAAAGACAACTAAAGCTTCAAAAGAAAGCTACGTCTTCTTAAGCTGTTTGTTATAATATGTTTTAGCTTATTTTTAGCTAAGATAACTACACCTCCGAAGGGAAGCTAATTTATCACCTTATTTTTTTCTGATCTTTTGCCCATGTTTTACCATTATTAATTTTGCATCCGCAAATACCAAAAACTTCATAATTATGGGCATTAAAAATCATTTCATTAAAATGGCATTTTCATTAAAAGTCAAGTTTTCGACCTGTTTTAAATTGTTAAGGATATACATGGTTGTATAACTTTCCATTTAACCGATTCTAAAAAATCAGATTTCACTTTCAATCTTTAGTACTTCAATGTAAGTTTGGTTTTGATTCCAAAAAATGAAGATCCTATATCATTTCTTTACTGAAAACAAAATACCGCGTTTGATGCATTTTACCGATGCAGCGATACAATATCCCAGTGCACCAAATATGCATTTACAAATAATGTGTATAGAACATAAACGTTCACATATAATTGATAAAAGAAAAAAATTCTTTATAAAAAATATCAAAAAATTAGACAACCTATAGAAGATAAATAAATAAATAGTATAAAATATAAAAATTGTGTAATTATGAAGTACAAAAAGTGTATTAAATTACAACATAAACTATAAAACAAACTTTCGCTCTACAATTCCCACTGTCCATCATATATGTATAGGAAAGGGGAAAATAGCAAATGAGCAATATGCCATGTATATGCCCAGTATATAGTATATACTATATAAGTTTATGTATAGGAAAAATTAATATACCTGATTATCCAAAATCAAAACCCATTCCTTGGCAAAAGTCTAATTTTGAGCAATTCCACTACAATAACAAATTCTGTATCATGGTACGTTCCCTCAAGAAAACAAAATAGAATTTAAAATAAATTTTCATAAAAGTAAGTTTAAGTAAAGAGCAAATATACTGAAAGAGGGGGTGATGGGGGACAGTCCGCAGCTGTGTTAGTCTCAACTTGTTTGGTGTTTCAATATGTTTTATATATATTGACAGCCAAAAAGATAGGAAAAAACAAACTGAATAAATAAATACAATTTAATTTATTTAAGGGGCAAATTTTCCAAAATTTCACACGGCATCTTTGTGATTAAAATATGTTTATTTTATTTTATTTTATTAAAATAATTTTATTTTATTTTATTAAATAATTTATTTTATTTTATATGTGTTTTAGGTATATTGACTGACAAATAAACTAGGAAAAAGGATTGAATAAATCATTACAATTTATTTTCTTTGAGGGGTAAATTTTCCAAAATTTCACACGGTATCTTTGTGATACAAATATGTTTATTGTATATACGTTTTGAATATATTGACAACAAAATAAGACAGGAAAAGACGAACTGAATAAATGAATGCAATTTAATTTTTTTTAGGGGTAATTTTTCAAAACTTTCACATGCCATCTTTAAATTTTCAAGTCGTGTAATTCCACAGTTGATAGAAATTGAGCAGTTGTTTAAGAACTTTAGCTATAAGCTTTAACGGTTAGAACGGCATGAATAGTAGAACGTTGCAATGGCAGTGCGGTTGGAACGAGAACGTCTGTATCAACCCATACAGACTTATATACTTCTTTATGAGTAGGGTATGTTTACTGGTATACGCATGGTATATAACATTTTTCGCAAATTCTTAAAAAGAAGAATTTTTTAAATAACTTGTCGACAAAAAATCACACAGTAACAATAAAAAGCAAATTAAAACCAAATTCTAAGGTCGAAAATCATAGCAACATCATTATTAAATTTAATAAAATATTCATTTAATTTTTAATGTAAATTCTCACAGCTCCTAACGATGTCAGCTATCCCTAAAACAATCAAAATCCATGAATACACAGAGTCAACACTTAGAAAAATTTCCCCAAAATAAGAGCTTTATCAAACAGTTCGTGGTAACGAACTGTAAGTAAGGAGCGACCCGGCTCACTAGTAACCGAAACTCTTAAAAACGGAATTTTGATACCAATAGATACATAAAAAAAATCAGATTTTTATGCTGATTTCAAATATATAAGTTTCATCAAGTTTCATCAAAAGTTGCGCGCCTGAGAAAATTTGCCCTATTTCCGAAAAAGGGGTAAGCTCCCCCTAAAAGTCAAAGAACTTTAATGAAAATCGCATCATCAGATTCAGCGTATCAGAGAACCCTACTATAGAAGTTTCAAGCTCCCATCTCCAAAAATCTGGAATTTTGTATTTTTTGCCAGAAGAAACGGATGCGTGTTTATTTTATTTTTTTTCCCCAGGGGGGATCGTATCAGACGGAAATTAAAAGTTCTAGTGCCCTTTTTAAGTGACCAAAAATGGAGGGCAACTAGGACCCCTCCCACGCTCATTTTTTTCCCAAAGTCATCCGATCAAAATTTTGAGATAGCTATCTTGTTAAGCATGGTCGAAAAATAATACAAAATCTGTGTCTTTCAGGATGACTTAATCCCCCCACAGTCCCCGGGAGAAGGCCTGCAAGTTATGAACTTTGCCCAATGTTTACATATAGTATTGGTTATTGGGAAGCATACAGAAGTTTTCAGGTGGGATTTTTATTGGTAGTTGGGGGGGGGGGTCGGGTGTCACATGGAAGAGTCTTTCCATGTAGGAAGTTTTCATGGGGGAAGGGACATTGCTATGAAGGGGGTGCCGGATTTCCCAGCATTATTAAAAAAAAAAAAATCAGAAATTAAATAATAAAAAAATCAATTTTTCAACTGAAAGTAAAGAGCAACATCAAAATTAAAAAAGAACAGAAATTAATACGTATATGATTGAATTCGCCCCCTACTCAATACCTCGCTACGCTAAAGTTTTTTTTGTACTATCATCAGAGTTATTTATTCCAATTAATGGCCTTTCTGATTAAGGGGTTATTCTTAAAGAATTGGAACACAATTTGAATTTAGCGTAAAGAACAAGATATTGACAAGGAGGCGAACCCCCTAATATACGTAATAAAAATATACGAACATAGAACATCGTTACGTAAGTTAATTTGTAAGTTACGTTAGAACAAAATTTCGAGAAAGCCATTTAACCAAAAAAAAAAAAGTAAAATTAATATGCAAATTTCGTCTTGATTATTCATGTACGGTGAGCCAAAATAAAAGCTTTATTAACTCGAAAAAGTTCAGAAATGAAATAAAAAAAACAAGTGTTTTTAACTGAAAGTAAGGAGCAACATTGAAACTTAAAACGAACAGAAATTATTCCGTATATGAAAGGGGCTGCCCCCTCCTCAACCCCTCGCTCTGTACGCTAAAGTTTGACTCTGTCTCACAACTTTGTTTTTAAAACAATAAAAAAAACTTCAGCGTAAAGAGCGAGGGGTTGAGGAGGGGGCAGCCCCTTTCATATACGGAATAATTTCTGTTCGTTTTAAGTTTTAATGTCGCTCCTTACTTTCAGTTAAAAAAAAACTTGTTTTTTTTATTTAATTATTAAAAGAGCAGAAGAGAAGCTTCTTACAAAATCGGAAAGGAGTTGTACTAGGCAAATGAATTTTTCAGGTAATTTTCTGCAGCCTCAAATAAAGCAATTGGGAGTTGTGTTGAAACGACTAGCCATAAATCTTTCTTACTGTTAGGGCTCTGAAATATGTCAAAATTTTCATCCATTACCCACTTAAAGATAATATCCAACTTTAATTACGATAAAATAATTTAAAAGGCCTAAAGGATACCCTAGACATTCAATCATTTTAATCAAAAGCTTCCGTCAATCAATTGATTAAAGCATGATTGACCATCTAGGAACCTGTTTGACGCTTGGGTCAAGCGTTGACGGTGATTTATAGAAAGTTGAATGACTCAATCGGTTCCTAAACGGACAATCATACTTTAACAAACTGATTGACGGAAGCTTTTGATCAAAATGATTGACCATCTAGGGTGTCCTTAAGAAAAATTGAGGAATAGCTAATTATATCAACAATCAAGGGCAGAATGAAATCATATTTCCATATTAGCACAATAATCATATAGGCACAGTATTAGTTGAATTGATTATGTCTCTAATTCCCCCAAGAATTTTGCTTAACTCTCTCCCAAACGAACATGCATTTGCGCCTGTTTAAATATATCATCACCAGCAGTTCTTCTATCAAATGAATGTTTATTCAGGCTGACGCCAAGTTCGGAGTCCATATTTCCCCTTACATGACATCATCAACATTAGGAAAATAAAGGGAAACGTTCTGATCGACATATAGACCCATCTTACTGAAACTAATTTTTCAGAAAACCTAAAAATAAACCACAAAACTCTTAGGGGGTGATCACTCTCATCACCTGGTGTATATCTCGGAGCGCTACTTGTTTCGCCACGCGTGGAACATTTCCACGATGCCTTTTCGTGCCATGCATGGCATATTTTGTGTAACCTGTGGCAATCTTACACCACACGTGGCGAAGGCTGCCTGGTGTTCATGGTTTTAAAAGTGGGAACTCCGTGCACAACTTAGACGCGGCAATTTAAAGACGCAATATAACAAAGAATGTTGCTCTCTGAAGTTGAGATTTGCACCTGACCACCCCTAACTGAGCATGATGAATATACTGTTTTAATCCATTTCAGGCATTTATTTCAGGGGGAGACGTAACTTTAAACTGAAAAAAAAAGCCACATTGAATTATACGAAAACATCACAAATTATAGTTTATACAAAAAAAAAACGAGACAAAAGGGGGAGGGGCACGAGCCCAGACTGAGGGGGAGGGGCAACCCATAATTGAGCAAAATGGAAATTTTTTTTTCATTTCACACACTTACATAGAACTTTGGGGGAGGGGGTCAAATCCTCAAAATAGACACATTATAAGGGATTATAAGGCAATTTATATATTGTGAAACAGGATGAAGACTTCAGAAATCGTAAGGGAAAATATAAAATTGTCGAGATTTAGGGGGAGGGGCACAAGTATAAATACCTTCCTTCGTATACACTAAGCTATTTGCAACATTCTATCTTACATTCAAGCTATCAAAATGAATGGCTTTAATTTTCTCCCTTGTGAAGTGTCAACCATCGACTATAAAAAATCCGTACTTATGCATTATATCTTACACACGAAAGAAGTCAAGTTTGGTTAATGCTAATGAAATAAAACAAAGTAGGATGAAAATATAATAGTTTAGAAACAAATTTGGGCTATATATTTGTACATTAGGGGGGTGGGGTGGGGGGTAAAGCATAGCATATATTAAATACGTAACCTAACCTAAACTAGGTACCTCCCCCCCCTAAACCCCAAAAAACAATAGCTTAAATATTATAAACACAATGAGAAACCACTCTCTGCGATCCATTTCTCTATTAAAAATTCCCGTTTGACTGGTTTCCTTTAGTGTTTCCCGATACAGTGTATAGCGGCGTGTAAGATATAATGCATAAGTACCAAAAATCCCTTACTCAAAAAAATATTCATCATTAACACTCTAAAAAACAGTCACTTTCAGTTTTTCACTCAGGTAAATATTCAACTTCTGAATTTTTGCAGACTTTTTTAGCTTTATGAAATTAAAAATGTAACAACGACTCAAAATTTACTACCTAAAAATTATGAATATATTATTGAGAATCTATATAATAAATACCTTTTTATTATATTTAGTCACTATGAATAAAGTCAGTTTGGCCTGGCTTATTATGACCTAATATACTCTAAATGCAAGGGTCAAGAGTCACCCGATCTGATCGGTAGTCTGGAAAACGCATCTGGCAATTAATTAAGTAAAACTGATAGGAATATCCGTTGACCTGGTGATGGGAGCTGAAAATTCTTCTCATTCGACTAGCTATCGTTGCCATAGTTGTTTGCAATGCGTCACTCGGACTGTCCACAACGTCTACATACTTTCTACGGCTTTCCACGTATTTTTCTTCCTTTTTGGCAGTTTCGAGGAAGTTTGAATATTTTTGGGCGAATTGTTAGAAGTAAATCCAGGATTGAGGTTACTTATGGGACATAAATCAGGTGGGAAGATTAGAACTATACAATTTTATGTTCACCATTCAATGCTCTTTTCCAATATAATAATCACTGGCGTCATCATTTTCGGGTCTAGTTTGAATTTTATTTTTATTTACGAGTCTTTAATTTTAAGTCTTTTTTATGTCTTTGTTTAATTTTCCAATACAGCTAAATTCTTTAATATGACAGGTTAAGAGGTACTAACAAAACCTTAAATGGGACAACACTCCCTCACTAAAATTTCGTTTGCATTAATTCCAAGATTTCCCCTCCAAGCTTAAAAAAATGACTTTCTTGGTGCATTCATTGAAAAGCCTTTTCTAAGTCTTCTCATTGAAAAAAAAAAAAACAAACAAACAAATTAACCCCTAAACTTAAGAAGTATGTTTTGACAGCCAATCCTATACTTTCAAGCAATCAGCACTCCTGGCTGTAATCCATAAAAAAAGCACAAGCAAATAAGAGCATGCAGGCTTATGGGAGAGAGGTGTTTCTTCAAAAACAAACCTGTCTTCAGGAGCAGCTTATTAGCTATTTTTTGCACCCACTATACCAAAACATCAACTGTTTCCCCAAAAATGAATGATTTATTTCCAGCTTTATGCTTCAGGAAAAAAGAAAATTACTAATTTATTGATATAAATTTAGACGAATATGCCACATACATTTCCCATTTCCCATACATATTCCCAATATGCCACAACAGGAGCACAATTTTAGCTGGACTCATCCCTCTAAAGGAGAATTAAAATTACGTTTTTAGTTCCACTTTTTTTTAACTTCATGGTATTGTAAAAAAAAGAAGCAAAATTAAAAATACATATGCAAATAAATACAATACATAATACGAACAGATTTATAGCTATTTATAACGGCGACGAAGTGGGGAGGACTCCGAAATAACCCGCAAGTGACAGTGGCTTTATGAAGGGATTTGTTGGACTTTTGACAAGATTTATTTTGAAAAGATAAACAAAATTCTCTTAAAATCTAAATGTATACAATGTTGCTGTGGTTGTTGATTTAGATTGCGTTTTGACACTGACATCCTTGCACCCCCATCTATTTGCTACCTGCCTGTAAGGCAAATAGTATTTCTATTTTTCACTGTTATTTAGTATTTCTTGCTCTTTAATTCTGTACACGGAAATCTAACCTACATTTATCTTATCCCTTCTTATAACCAATCCTACCTAAATAGTTATTTTCTCCACTGCCACCTAGTATCCGCCTATAATCACTCTTAATACCAATATTATGTAAATGTGTAAAATTTTCCAAGCCGGATACCATTTAAAATTAAGAACGTCGTTATCCTCAGTGAACGTTATCCTCAATGAAGCTTTTTTGGGAGACGGAAATGATAAATTTAATTTTGTTTTTTGTTTAATCCCGGGATTAACTATTGTTCTTAATTCAACAATCTTATTCCTTTCGGCGAGTGGGCACCTTTTTCCGCCCCCTGATGTACATCTCGGAGCGCCACGTGTGCTGCACAGTTCTACTACGGTCCAGACCGCAAAGTGTTTGATAGAGTTTCACCACGTTTGGTAAGTTTCTCCATGCTTGGCAAGGGTCACCTGATGTATGTGATTTCTGAAAGTTGACACCCCTTCACATTTAAGGCACAGTCGTGGAATTAAGGCTTATCCACGAAACTGAATGAAGATCATGTCGGACAACAGGGATAAAAAAAAAACGTAACACATGACCTTTTGCGATGACCAGAGAAAATATTTTGCCCTTTTTCTCCCATCACAAAATTCGAAGTCCCTTTACCCCTGCACCCAAAATATTTTCCTTAAGTTCCAACCGTGAGACCAAGCAGGGTAGAAATATAAATCCTATGCATCGAATTAATCATCGTTTTATTGAAGACTACTAACTGGGTAATGAAAAATACTTGCTTGGTTTCAGGCTTCAGATACCAATCGTACAACGTCTACAAAGACAGGTCCAACTTGATATTTTTGTCTTCAAAATTATGACATGTCTAGACTTCTTTGGAGAATCTTCTATTATGGTTATGGCATACGCAAAAACCTAGCAAGCTTCTACCGGCCTACTTCAAAAGCTTTATACCCATAGCCCGGGCCTTCAGTCATTAAAGTGTGCCCTCAATTCACTCGGGTATTGCCCAAACCTTCAGCCCTCGCATGACATGATTATCTCATTCCAAGTCGAGTTTTCTGTATTTTTTCAGGTTTTTTTTTATTTTTATTTTTTTTCCTTTTTTTTTAAGGTTGGATATCGACCTTTGCAAAAGTTCCCTCGCTTCGCTCAAGTGGTGTTCAGGCCTTTGTCATTCGCTTCAGTCAAGGGCTCGGTGTGTATTAACCAGCATTATCAACGCTTTGAAACGCTCCGTCTGAAACTGCACTGCAAGAGATTAATTTGAACCATCTGATCAGAAGGATAAAAAAATTGCAGTAAAAAGAAGAAGATTTTTGACAAACTAGATCCTGGAAAAAATACCCAAGCCAAAAAGGAGGAGTTAAAACCAAAATCTTCGAAAAAATCTATTGTGCTAAAAACTTTTCAACTGTGTCGCAGTGTACTCGGGTCTCTAGATTGTACCAAAAACTGTACAAGTGTAGAACACTGGCGACGCTGGTATCGACCCTTCCGCGATTGTTATTGTAACTTTGTATTTCCAGTCTTTAGCATACAAACACGTCTGCGTCTGTATTTATTCTGGATGGCATAGACAATCAGGAACGCCCCCTCCAAAATCCCAATTTTCTTGAAGTTTAGGGTACTTTTTATTCGAATTATCAAGTAAAGTTTGTTTTAGTTACTCCCCCGCCCTAAAAAAATATCTGGATACTTGGCTGCAAACACGCTTAACAATAGAAGCAAAAATCAGTATTTCGTTCTTCAACCTGCGCAGTGCAGCGTTACCAGCTTCCACACTTTTTTTATTGCACTCTTTCCCTTTACTGAGCGGATTTGCGCTTTTTTTGCCAATTATTTGCTCTTTACACTCTTTTATGAAATGATGATAGAAAAGTATCAGCGAAATAAAAAACTTCAAATAGAATTATTTGAGAGCAAAAGATAGAACAGCTAGCCGGTATGATCTCTGTTATCTCTGCCTGGACCGTCCCCCAGACGTCTTTCTGGTATTCTCAACCACTTACAAAAAAGTAGATCAAAGTCTAAATAACAAGTGAAAACGAGGTAGATTCAAATTTTATAGAAGGAAGTCAAAATCCGTTGGGCGCAACCATTCTTCTTGGAAATGGAAAAGTGAGTATGCAACTTGCAGTAAGGTGATGGAGAAGCAACAACGAAAGCAAACCTTTTCGAAGTTTAATCTCAAACTGATAAAATTCTGCAGACTTGAGGCCTATGTACCATTTTAAAGTGGGAATGGCGTATCTCTGCTTGTGATAGCCAATTTTCTGAAATAAAAATCTTATCTTACCAGCCAGGGGCCCAGGAATTTGATTTGAATGGGACCCATACTATCAAAATCAAATAGTTCGTGGTAACGAACTGTAAGTAAGGAATGACAGAAAAGGATACATTAATATGGGGTAGCCTAAAGTTCAAGTTGAGGCACTTCTTGCTATCTTGAAAAGCAGTTGACTTAAGTGAATGACACTTTCAGAAATGAATCCAGGGCCAAAAAATATTGGAGCCAGTTGAAAATGACAATGAAAAATTAGCGCGCTGCCTAAGTAAAGAACGATGTGGGCACAATGTGTTTTTTCCCCAACCGGGCACTTCGTATCGAAGGAGTTGTCGTAGAAACTTCGAAAAGGGCCCATTCGATTGGAAATGGGAGTGGCTAGTGCCCTTTTTAATAGTCGAAAGTGATTGGAGGGCAACTAGCGAAACTCAGAGAGGAGAGAAAGTAACAAAATGAAAAATAAAATCAAAAAGGGTGAAAAAACGAGGATTTTGTCAGCCAGCGAACCATGAAGATGACAAAATATAAGCAAATATTTCGACAAGGACCTCCGCCAAGTCGTCCTCAGTGCTAAAAAAAAAAAAAAACGAAAATCCAACCTTTCGAAGTTTACTGTACAAAGACAGAACAGACCCCCCCCCCCCCACGCCCATCATTCCCGAAATACGTCCAATCAAAATTTTGAGACAACCATTTTGTTCAGCGTAGTTGATTTCCAGATATAAAATATACTTTTGAGGAGGACACTCTCCCACAACCCTCAGGGCAAGGGTTTTAAGTAATGCCCTGGGGGCATATAAGGTTTTTATAGAAGGCATTGTCGTAAAAACTTTAAAACAGGGTCATTCGATTGAAAATTCAAAGGGCTAGTGCCCTTTTTAATAGTCGAAATTGATTGAAGGGCAGCTAGCCCCCCCCCCCCCCACCCCCATCATTCCCCCAAACACATCCAATCAAAATTTTGATATAGCCATTTTGTTCAGCGTAGTTGTTTTCCAGATAGAAAATATGTTTTTGAGGAGGACACTCCCTCACAACCTTCAGGGTAAGGGTTTTAATTTATGGCCTGGGGGCATATAAGGTTTTTATAGAAGGCGTTGTCGTAGAAACTTCAAAACAGGCTCATTCGCTTGGAAGTTCAAAGGGCTAGTACCCTTTTTAATAGTTGAAAGTGATTGGAGGGCAACTAGCCCCCCCACGCCCATCATTCCCCCGAACACATCCAACCAAAATTTAGAGATAGCCATTTTGTTCAATGCAGTTTTAAGTTCTGGAAATTAGGTCTTTGAGGATGACAACCTCCTCACAGCCCTCAGAACAAGGGCTGTAAGTTATGCCCTGAAGGCATATAAAGTTTTTATAGAACGCGTTGTCGTAGAAACTTCAAAAAGGGCTCATTTGATTAAAAATTGAAATGGCTTGTGCCCTTTTTAATAGTCGAAAGTAATTGGAAGGCAACTAACACCCCTTCCACGCCCACCATTTCCCCAAACACATCCAATCAAAATTTTTAGATAGCCATTTTGTTCCACGCAGTTAAAGTTCAGGAAATTATACCTTTGAGCAGTACACTCCCCCCACAGTCTTCAGAGCAAGCGTTATAAGTTATGCCCTGGGGGCATATAAGTTTTTATTGAAATCTTTGTCGTAGAAGCTTGAAAAAGGGCTCATTCGATTGGAAATTCAAAGGTCTAGAGCCCTTTTTACTAGTCGAAAGGGATTTGAGGGAAACTAGCCCCGCTCTCTCGCCCACCTTTTCCCAAAACACATCCAATCAAAATTTTTAGATAGCCATTTTATTCAGTGTTTTGGATTGCCAGATAGAAATTATGTTTTTGAGGAGGACACTCCCCCACAGCCCTCAGGGCAAGGGTTGTAAGTTATGCCCTGGGGGCATATAAGGCTTTTACTGAACGCGTCGTCGTACAAACTTCAAAAATGACTCATTCGATTGGAAATTGAAAGGCTAGTGCCCTTTTTAATAGTCGAAAGTGATTGGAAGACAACAAACACCCCTTCCACGCCCACCATTTCCCCAAACATATCCGATCAAAATTTCTTGATAGCCATTTTGTTCCACGAAGTTTAAAGTTCAGGAAAATATACCTTTGAGCAGGACACTCTCCCCATAGTCTTCAGGGCAAGGGTTATAAGTTATGCCCTGGGGGCATACAAAGTTTTTATTGACATGGGCAACTAACCCCCCTCTCACGCCCACCATTTCCCCAAACACATCCAATCAAAATTTTGAGATATCGATTTTGTTCAACGTAGTCGAAAGTTCTGGAAAATTAGGTCTTTTAGGATAAAAACCCCATCAGAGCTTTCAGTGCAAGGGTTGTAATTTGTGCCCTGGGGGCATATAAGGTTTATATAGAAAGTTATTGTAGAAATTTCAAAAGGGGCTCATTTGATTAAAAATTTAAATTGCCCTTTTTAATAGTCGAAAGTGAGTGGAGAGTGATTAACCCCCCCCCCCCCCTCTCACACACCCTTCATTTCCCCAAACACATTCAATCAAAGCTTAGAGATAGCCATTTTGTTCAACGTAGTTGAAAGTTCTGGAAATAGCGTATTTAAGGATGACAAACCCCCGAGAGTCCCCAGGGCAAAGGTTGTATGTTATGCCCAGGGGGCATATAAGGTTTTTAATGATAGTTGTCGTAAAAACTTCAAAAGAGGCTCATTCAATTGGAAATTGAGAGGGACAGAGCCCTTTTTAATAGTTGAAAGTGATTGGACGGTAACTAACCCCTCTCTCACGCCCACCATTCTCCCAAACACATCCAATCAAAATTTTCAGATAGCCATTTTGTTCAACGTAGCAGAAAGTTCTGGAAATTAGGTCTGTGAGGACAACAACCGCCCCCCCCCACCCAGCCCTCAGGGCGAGGGTTGTAAGTTATCCCCTGGGGGCATATACGGTTTTTATTGAAATTATTGTCGTAGAAACTTCAAAAGGGCTCATTTGATTGGAAATTGAAAGGGATAGTGCCTTTTTTAATAGTTGAAAGTGATTGGAGAAAGACTAACGCCCCTCTCACGCCCACCATTTTCCCAGAAACATCCAATCAAAATTTTGAGATAGCCATTTTGTGTAACGTAGTTGAAAGTTCTGGAAATTAGGTCTTAGAGGATGACAACCACCCTCACAGCTTTTAGGGTAAGAGTTGTAATTTATGCCCTGGGGCCATATAAGGTATTTATAGGAAGTGTTGTCGTAGAATTTGTTTGTATTTTTTTATGTTAAATAAATTAATTTGAATTTGAAAGAAACTTGAAAAATGTTCATTCGATTGGAATTCGAAAGGCCTAGTGCCCTTTTTAATAGTCGAAAGTAATTGGAAGGCTCGAAATTTTTATAGTAAAGAACGATGTGGATATAATGTATTATTTTTTTGTTGTTGTTGTTGTTTAGACCAGGGCGCTTTGTATCAAAGGAGTTGTCGTAGGAACTAGGAAAAGAGCTCATTCGATTGAAAATAGAAAGCGTTGATGCCCTTTTTAATAGTATAAAGTTATTAGAGGGAAACTAATCCGCCTCCCAAGCCTACCCTCCCATTTGACTTTATGTTTAAAAATTAAATGTTGCCATAAGATTAAATCAAAATGCACTGTGTTAATGCTAATTCCCAATAAGGCATCTCAGCAGTATCCCAAGAACGACTGAGGGTATTATGTTCAAACTTTTGGGGCTGCTTCTGCTCTTAAAATTTAACCAAATCAAAATAGCGTAAGTGTATCCAAGCTATCAAAGAAAGTAAACAGATTTTTTTGCGAATGGTATCAAGTTTTCCATTACAGGTCAACTAGAGGAGGTATGAAACTAAATTAAACACTACTATGTGTGTCCAGATTTGTAAGAGGGTGTATCTTGTTAAAAATTGCTGAAAAATTTTCTCCAGCATACAAATAGCAGGCCAAACTATAAATTCTTAAAAAACGAAAAGATTTAAAGTATTATTATTTTTTTCTCTGAAAAGATTATGTCGATATAAAACAAACAGAAATTAATTAAAAAAAACTTTTTCCACAAATTAAGTTTTTCAAAGAAAAGTAAAGAACTCAATTAAACAAAAAATGAGCGAAAATAAAATCAAACAATCTACCAAGCGTAAAACAACCACAAATCAGCATCGATAAATAAATGAAACCCAAAACGAGCAGAAATTACAATAAATAACCGAGTCAAACTCAAAACGAGCAGAAATTAACATAAGTTGGGCTCAAAACCCCTATGCCTTCGCAAGGCCAGAACATAATTTGCACTTTGCTGAAAAAAATACAAATGAATGTGCATTGTCAGTTTAATATACATTTACTGATATTTAGTAATCAACATCTTAATATTATTTGATTTATTAAAGTTATAAAAGTAAAAACATATATTTTTTTCAGTAAAGTGCAAATTATGTTCTGGCCTTGGGAAGGCATAGAGATTTTGAGCCCAACTTATGTTAATTTCTGCTCATTTTGGGTTTCATTTATTTATCGATGCTGATTTGTGGTAGTTTCACGCTTGGTAGATTATTTGATTTTATTTTTGCTCATTTTTTGTTTAATGGAGTTCTTTAATTTTCTTTGAAAAACTTATTTTGTGGAATTTTTTTTTAAAATAATAGTTCCAAAAAGACATGGGTATATTTAAAAAAAAACTAATCTTTTTCTGTGGATGCTTGAACTACGTTGGACTATCTTAGTTTTGACAAGATTTTTGAAGACTCTAAATTTCAGATGAGGGAGGGGAGGGGGGAAATTATGGCCAGGTATAAAAATCAACCACATTCCTTGGCACTTGCTGAATTTTAAGCAGGACTGATTGTAAAATAGTTTTGCCTTTGCCGGGTTTAGTTTATGGACAAAGCCTGTAACATGTTTATTGATTAAAGGATAACTGATGATTATTTGTACATCACGTAAGGTAGGAGTGGTAAGAACAGTTAAAGGGGCTGCGCGCGCTACTTGCACTCTTTTTTAACAACTTGCACTTTTTTTTGGTCTTGATTTACACTCTTTCTAGACGTCGGCAGTTGGCAACCCTGGTGCAGTGTCAAGTCTGAACTTTGAACTTAATGACAGAGAGAACAAACAACCGAGAGACCTTCAAAGAGATATGAGGTGACAGAAATTGAGGACAGGTATAAGGTCCGATCCTGAGATACGGAATACATGACAGGAGCGAAAACAGCTAGAAAAACAAAACTGAAGAAAAACACGATGAGAAAAGAAGTAATTAAGAAGTTGTTGACTTTTGTTCCGATGAAAATCATCAGATATTCGGGATAAGATAGTCGTAGAGAAAGCGAGTTTCAAAATAAAAATTTCGAAAGCAACAAATAGTTATCAGTTTTAGGATTATTTAGTCTTTTCTTTATAGCTTGTTTATTTGAAGTTTATGTTTTTTTTTAGATTATATTTTCTTACTTTTATTTATTTTTATCTTTTTTTTATAATTAAACCTTAAATATAAAGTTCTTAGATGAAAATATTCTAGGTTCCGCGCCTGGAGATTTTAAATATTAACCATAACCACTTCTATTTTGTATAAACATTTGAGATCCGACAAAATTGTGTTTTTTCTTATTCTCTTCTAGGTAAGCTTGTTTCAAATTTTCCTATGCTCTAGGAAAATTTCAGACTTCGTTTACAAATTTCGTTTGTAAAACAGATTTCGTTTACAGAAAGAATGTAAGTTTAGATAACAAGAAAAAAAGAAGATATCTTAATAATTAACAGTTGTAAAAAAAACTGCAACCTTACTTACGTATTATACCAAATACACTCGAGAAGTGAAGCCAGGTTAATCATAATAAAATACATCAAAATATGATGAAAATATAATACTTTAGAAATAAAATTATGGAAACTACGACAAAGAATTATGGAAAGCAGGCCGCCTAGGACGCATTATATTAAGCATCTTGCGAAACCAAACCAAATTATTAACTCTATATTAAATATTTATTTAAAATATGCTTATATACTTACACCGTAGTTTTTCCACTGAGCCTAAGCTAATTGTCTCTGAATAGAGACAGATAAACCGGTTTTCTCACGTCTAAGAGAGCAACTTCTCTAGTAGCGTGTTTGGTGTAATACGTAAGTGCCACTGCAGTAATTAGAGCTTCTTTATTGATCTTCATTATGTATTCGGATATGTATCCGCCATAAGTATGTCATAGATGCACCAGAGGTGTTGGTAGGTTTTTTTAAATGCCTAATGGTGAACCCCCCCCCCTTCAACGACGTAAATGGGCTTATCTTTTATAAAATATATTGTATATACATTACCTATATGGTACCAGAACAGATGCTCCACCCATGGAAGTGTATCTCCTTAGTCCTTTAGCTATACTGTGACGCACTAGACACCATCTAACCTTGTTTAGTAGTGAATATCGAAGGAGGTCAGATAGCACCCTTGCCCGACGGGCGGCACTGTAAACCCCTGATTCATCACAAGAAGAAGTAGAGAGGGCAAGTAAAAACCTGGAGTCGATGGAAGTTTTTGACGCCAAGGGCAAAGACGGGATAAACAATGAAGCCCAATGGCAGTTTATTTTGCTCCCCGTTAACAAAGCCAGTGGAATAATCTTTCATGAAATAAATAGTATACATACTAGTTACTTGGCACCCCAACATATACTGCAGCCGGGAACAAGTGCATGCCTTTACCCCCTTAACTATACTAATGTGATCCACTAATTAAAAAACAAAAATAAAAACGCCTAACCACATTTAGTGATATTTGTCAGAGGTCATATGCAGCTCTCACAAAACAGACATTCAACTACTGAAAGAAGAAGCAGGAAGGATAGGTAAAGACCTGGCTCAATAAGGTTGAGACGGACCTAGAGCTGCTGGAGGGCGTTCAGCGCCACGCGTAAAGATTGGACAAAAATAGTTGAAGATCACCACACCACACACTCAATACCGAGCAGCAGGGCATTCAACAGTCTGTAAGATCGTAGCAAAAAGGAAAGCTGAAGAGCTGGATATTTGTTTCTATATAACTATTTATCTATTTATAATAAGTAATATTTATTTATATAAATAAATAGTTATATTTATAAAATATTTATCATTATTATTTTAATAAGTAATATGTATTTATACTTAACAGCAGATGTATTGTTATTCTAAAAATATTAGGCACTACCTTCAGTATGCAATCCTGCATAAATACACACAAATACAAACAGACAATGACATACAAGATGCTATAAAAGTATTATTGTTGCGAGTTCTAATGGGCTCATTATTTGATTCCAGAGATGAAAATTATGACAAAACGTTATTACTTATTTATTAATAGAATATATCACATAGGTTAAAGGAGAGTCTATAGGGCGTGTACGCATACTGGACACGAGTGTGACCGCTTTCTAAAATGGATAAAATTGGTTTGACACTGGCATTGATAAATGACAAAACAGTAATTCGTGGACCAATAATGCGAGTCAATAACTATTTTTAGAATCAGAGTGCGAACGTGGTCTACATATATGACAGTGATTTAAAAAACGTAACCTCCCAGTATCACTATTTTGGGAACAGTGCTCTTACACACTGTCAATACACATGTACGACGGGCATTAGAAACTGTACCACAAGTCCCAGATTCAAACCAAAAGTATCGTGCAAAGGCATTTGGTTATACTGAAGTGATCATAGGATATCACTTTAAACTTATCAGAGGCGTTTGCCACCGACGTAAAGTTATTGAAAGGGAATGCGGTATTTTGCCCCGTGCAAAATCAGAATTCGACGCTACTGTTGGTTTAAATTTGAGACAAATGGCCATAATAGCAATACTGGAGGTCTAAGCAAATCAGACTGGCGGAACACGCTCGCCAAAATGTTTGTTCATACAAATATTTCTGCAATGGCATATTCGAAGCCGCAATAGGGAATATTTCTCAGATGTTTGTGCAAAGGCTTTCAACTTGAAGTCAGCGAGCTGAGTAGATAGCCTACTTCAAATCCATAAATAGCGTTCGCATCACAGTATAAATATATTAACAGTAGCGAAAAGACCTATGATCCATTAATTAAAGATTTTTGACACCCATCAATCTTGGTCATGACTGCACCTTTTGCGCATGCACAATCAGAAATTTTGGTACTTGTCTGTTATAGCGCCGACCAATCAAGAAGTGAAGTTAGGTTAATCCTAATAAAATATACCTAAGTATGATAAAAATATAGTACTTTAGAAACAAATTTGGGCTATATATTCGCAGATTATGGGGGTGGGGTAAAATATAGCGGGTCTGCATGCAAAATGTGTTAGGTACAATTATTCTGCATATTATTAAGTAAGAATTGTTTTAAAACTTTACACTGTCCAAATAATTTATTCCCCCCGTTAATGTGCCAATATTTAACGAAAATTATATATATTTCCATATATTGTGTCACTTCTCTTTGTCTTGTCTCACGCCAAGCTGAAAGAAACTAACGAAAGATACCGGTTCTACAATGCGTCGATGGATGAACAACTTGAGTGGTTGGCTCTATAACAGACACAAATTTTTAGCGCATTACAATGGGTTTATGGGAGATCTATTTCTCTGACGAGGACGAATTTTCCGTTTCCGTGGGCTTTGATCTGTCATTTTTTAAGAAACTTTTCGCTACTGTTGTATATTTGTACTGTGGTTCGCACGCACCTTCATACCTCTAAAAGTATATATGCCATCCGCCTGGGGTATTGGAGTCAAACCAGACATACGTTTAACGTCACTCTTAAGCAAAGGTTATAAAAATAATAACTAAAGAAGTTTTCTGATTAGTCAAATTTTAAGTTCTTGACACATAGTTCTATACCGCGACCATCATAGCTTATTGCAAGGGATTACTATTACTGACAGCCAATCAAAACCATCCTCTTTCAAAGAGAATAGTATTCATTGGCTCTCAGTGACGAAAGTAAATTGTAATTGATTGTAAGTAGCTATACTGAACTCGAATCTAGGCTTTACCCCTACGTTCAATGAATTGAGAAAACAGCCTTTGAGGCTTCAGGCATGGGCGACCATAAGCTGAATTTTAGGGGGGGGGGGTGCTTACCTGGTCTAATCGGCACTTGCAATGCTTTATAGACCTAATAGAAATCTCAAAACAAAAATATAAGGCAGAATCATTCAGCCATGGGGGAGCCCCCCTCTGCCCCCCATATGGTCGCCTCATGCAACCTCATCCCCTTATGAATCATTTAATGACAACTCCCTCCCACTTAAAAGTTAGTGTACAATACCATACACCAGTAAATAAATTCTGAAGTGAACCAGCTGGTTAAAGTGATTAGGTCAAATGAACAGAGGAGATGGGATCATTTAAAGGATGTTCAATAAGGAAACTTGACGTTGATCAAGAAATTGAAATTATTGGATTCATGTCCCAAAAACGCTTATTGCTACCTTTTGCAACAATTATTTTCTTATAAGGCTTCAATGAAATACAGATATACTACTACTAACTACTACTAACAATTTACCACAACATCAGGCTGAATGAGGCCAACACAGCTGCGCACGCCCCTCCTTCATCCTGATCTATTCAAAGCCTCCCTCTTTGCACCCTCCCAGGAAGTTCCCATTTCCTCTATATATTTCTTTATGACATCCTCTCACCCCAGACGAGGGCGACCTGCTTTCTGTTTAGCCCCAGACGATTGGCCGAAAAGGACAACCTTCGGCAATCTGTCATCCTTCATCCGCAGAGCGTCCCCTAGCCATCTCGACCTTTTTTTCTAGGAAACGGGATTGAACTAAATTTTTCGTACAGCCTATTCTTTACACTAAAAGTCACATATCCACAAAAAGTCACTTTCCGAGTTACATATACCACTAGATTCAGCTCGACGAACTGAATCGAATGGTGTATGCAAGAATACCCTAACACGATCTCCTGCAAAGTTGTTCCAGCCAAAAACGCGTATCTGCAGCATTTTGTCTTGTTTGCCTAAGTTTAAAAACACGTATCTACCATATACGCTTTTTTACAGGTGGACTCTAGCACGCAGCGTCACGGCTCCGCATACACGGGATTTTACCTTTGACAGCAAGACACTTTTTTGTATATACGCGTTATTAAACTACGATTTTTCATCACTTTATCAGCAAGTATGGATAACTTAGCAGCAACTTAGCAGCACTTAGCAGCAACATAAATGTAAATAAAAGATGTCTTGGCCAGAGTCTAGGGGTCTGAAAAGTCTAAAATTCACCTTGGAGATAAGGAAAAAGCAACAGTGAGTACAACTTTAGAGTATCTAGTCATGTATGTACAGGATCTTTATGTGTTATATGTACTAACTGTTGGAAATTTAGTGTTCACTGAGTTTCATTTGGTCAGGTAGGCTACACTGGAAGCTGGAGTATATCATAGGAGGTACTTGTGTGTGTCTTACTATGTCTAAGCCTACATTAACTACACTTAGCCTACACTATGCAACCTAAGATAGCTAAGAAATGCACTAATAATTGCAAATTGTTTGATCACGAAGACATGAAAAATTTATATAACAGGTTTTGGAAAATGAGCTATGAAGAAAGGGGTAAATGGTTCGTTACACTGTTATTCTTTCTTCCAGTCGCCCGAAGAGTTGCAGAACGTGTAGAAAAGTTCCGAAAGAACTCTACTGTGGTTTATTTTTTTCCTAAAAATACAGCAGAAGATCTAAGTGCCAGCCCTAAAATTGAAAGAATTAGGGTTTGCAAGTACAAGTTCCTTGCCACCTCTGGATTAGGAAAAACGGATTCTGTCATTTTCTCCATAAAAAAATGCCTTGCACGTGATGAACTAGGTACAATGGTGATTGAAAATCGTGACAATAAGCAGAGGAAACAAAATTGACAGACAAGTGATAATACACCACATAGAAAGTTTCCATCCAACTATTCAGAACTACCGTCACTCGCATGCACCTAACGCGAGGTACCTTCCAAGGGACCTTAGTGTTTTGATCATGACGGAGGATTTCAGGCTTGAAAACCCTGGCATCAAGATTTCAGACGAGAGGTACAGAAAAATACTGAAGGAGGAAAATGTATTCCTCTGTTTACCACAGAGTGATAGCTGTGAAATTTGTGTTCTTTTAATGGACAAGGTTGAGCAAGATCTTACATCTGATACAGAAAAGGAAGACTACACGAAAAACAGAGCTCTAGTTGAGGCTGTGAGGCGAGAAATTGAAAAAGACAGAACTGAAACGGAGAAAAAGGTCTATACTATGGCTTGCAGAAGGTGCTTTTGTTGCCAATTATGCATAGCAGAAAAGAAGCCTTCACAAGGTTGTCAGGATGAACCGTGACGCGAATAGATTTTTGTTCTATGCCGATAATTGTTGTGCACAGAATAAAAATTGGACCCTTTACAGTGAGTTTCTGATTCTTGTGAATTTGGAAGGTGGGCCTGATAGCATCGTCATCAAATATCTAGTGAAGGGTTACACGCATATGGCTGCAGATTCTGTGCATGAATCCATAGAGTCCAAGCTTCGAAATAGACACATTCTGGACTTCGATGACCTGTGTGACCTGCTTGAAATAAGCAGGAGGCATGTCAAAGCTGTGAGGATGTGCTTAGACGATTTTCGACAGTGGAGTTCCATCAGATCTCTGGTGATGAAAAAGGTTGGAGTCAAGATCGGACACTTTTCTCAAGTGAGATTTGGGTGCGGTGAATCATCTCTGTTGTACAAGACCTCGCCAGATAGCGAAGAAAAGTCGATAGATTTTGTGCTGAAAAAGCATGTCAAAGTGATCGAAGAGGGTAAGCATCCTCTTGCTGGAAAGGTAAACGGAGTGAGAGGGGTGAAACCTGGAAAAAAAGATGCGATTTTGGCATAGCTTGTGCCTTTCATGCCAGAGAACCGCAGAATTTTTGGAAAGACATGCCATCTGGCATCAATTTTGTTGACCTACTGAAGAATGTTGGTTACTGACTGATTTTTTAAATTCTGAAGATGATTTTCCTCTTACTTTCTGAATAAATAGCTGATCTTTAAATTTTGTTCCAAATTTGGTAAATTTGGAACAATTTGGAACAAAGGTACAAATTTGGAACAAAGGAACAAATTTGGAACAAAGGTAAATTTGCACTATCAGTCCATTGGAAGTGATATTGATATTGGTTGAGGGATATTGAAAGCTATTAAGATGTGTTTCATTTATTTGATGTTTTCCCCCCTTTATTTTATATATTGTGTTTAATTTAACTTAGCTCATTTTTTTCTGTTGATAAAGGCTACTGGACGTGGGGTCACAATATTCAGATTTTTATTCTTTAAAGTTTGTTGTTGTTGTCTTTTTGCCCACTGCTTTGTTTCAAAATATTACACCCGTTTTTTCCTCTATGTTTTCATTTGTCAAATTCTGTAGGCTGTAGCTATTCTTACAAACATGATTCATTCACTGGATTGGTTACCCGTATAAAATACCGGTTGTCAAATATTTTATACTCGGTTACCGGGTATAAAATATTATACCCGTTTTTTCTCTATATTTTCATCTGTTGAATTCTGTAGGTTGTAGCTATTCCTACAACCATGATTCATTCACTGCAATGGTAAAAGCCCACTTAATATAAATGCCGAAAATCAATTCCAGTTATTTGAAACAATAAAAGTCGAATTAATTCCTTAAAATAATATTTCACATTTGAAAATTTATTTGAAAACGTATTTTATAAGTATCGACTACTATGGGCTGTTGCTCACTCTTTACTACACTGTAAAAACTGCTGCAACCATGATTCATTAATTTCAATGATAAATTCTAGTTAGTTTCATTACGATAAATAAATTTTAATTAATTGTTAAAATAACATCTACTAAAAACGGGGTCTAACTGAAATTTAGCTGCAACTTCTTGCAACCAAGCACCGAATTTTATAAATGAACAGAACGATCAAAAATGTGTTTTTTAAGGCTAAACGAGAAATGACTCCCTAAGGCGAATGACTCCCTTTGTGGTTGTTAGGTATTTGGTTTTAATTCTTATATTTTATGGCTTTCATTAATTTTAATTTATCTTTTAATTTTTTTGGTTTTTTCTTTGTTTTGTTTTAAACATTGATTTTCCGCGTTTGTTTCGTTAGTTTTTCTTCGGCATTGTCCTTGTATATATTATTTTGTTTGCGCTGAAGATGAGAGGCGGTTGTCCTCTCAAAATATTCGCTTTGTATGTTTTTCAGGATCTCGTTTGGCCTTAAAAAAAAACATTTTTGATCGTTTTCTTTCAATATATTTATGACAGGCCAACGTGGTTTAAGAGGGAAGGCGTCGTAACATCTAACCGTCA
>JAQQPU010003765.1:45974-56654 GCA_029168905.1 Artemia sp. Kazakhstan ARC1039 | reverse complement strand
CGCAGACAGGTAAAACGCTCTGTTCGTCTGGACCGCCACCAAATGTGGGAAGATGCTACCGTGTCGTTAGAGAAAGCAGCACGCTCACATGATACCCGCAAGCTTTACCAGATCCTGAAAGAGTCCGTTGGTAAGAAAGCTGCTGTCTCAGAAATAGTCAAAGACAGATCAGGAAAAATCATCAGTTGTCAGAAGGAGCGCTTAGCAAGATGGAAGGATCACTTTCAGATCCTCCTAAACCCATCCCCATCATCCGCCCCTGATTCTTTCCCACCTGCCGTTTCTAAAGAACCCTACGATGTCGAGTTGGATACACCGACCAGAGCCGAAATACTAAAAGCGATCAAGACCCTGAAGAACCACAAAGCCCCAGGTGAAGACGGCCTCCCCCCGGAAGTGTACAAACAATGCCCTGTGGTCACTGCTGAACAGCTCCATGGCATTCTCGAAGAAGTGTGGAGGACCAATTCTTTCCCAAAAGATTGGAAGACATCAGTCATTCTCCCCTTCTATAAGAAAGGAGATAAAACCGAATGCAAAAATTACCGCGGAATAAGTCTTATAGACATTGCGGTCAAAATATTCGGGATTATACTCTTGAACCGCTTCAAAGGGGCAAGGGAGGAAAGAACCCGAGAAAATCAAGCCGGCTTTTGGCCAGGTAGAGGCTGTACTGATAATATCTTCGTTTTTCGCCTCATTATCCAGCAGTTTGAAAGGTACAATCTACCCCTGATCTTGATGTTCCTGGACTTCATTGCCGCCTTCGACTCTGTCACTCGCCAGAAACTTTGGAAGATCCTAGAGAATGACGGAATGCCGCTGAAGTTTGTTGAACTGATGAAGGCATACTATGACGCGTCAGTGAGCCGAGTTCGAGTCTATGGTGAAGAAACTGAAGAATTCCTGGTTGAGTTCGGAGTAAAACAAGGGTGTATCCTCTCTCCGACTCTGTTCAATTATTGCGTCGATTGGATGCTTGAAAATGCACTGTCGTCCTATCCAGGAGTTCAGATCGGACAGAATCTCTCACTGACTGACCTCGATTATGCGGATGATGTTGGCCTCCTGTCAGAATCCGTAGAAGCTCAAAACATGCTTGACAACGTGGTGGCCTGGGCAGACCTGATCGGCTTGAAAGTCAGCACAGAGAAAACGAAATTCATGGCTATTAACCACGACACAGGACCATTCACACTAACTGTCAATCAAGTTCAGCAGGAAAAAGTCAACTGTTTCACATACTTAGGCTCCCAAATATGTATTGACGGATCCTCCGACGCTGATATCCAACAGAGAATACAGAAAGCGAAGACAATCTTTGCCTCCCTTCGGAAACCCTTATGGAATCGCCGCGAAGTCAGTGTCCGAACGAATGTTCGAATCTACATGGCACTAGTCCGTACCGTTCTCCTTTACGGATGCGAAACATGGTCGGTAAAACTACAGCATGAGAATACGCTGAAGGTGTTTGAGCATACCTGTCTGCGAAGAATTCTCAGAATACAGCTGCGTGACCGTATCTCCAGCACGGATCTACGTCGAGTGTGCAATATTCAGAGAGATGTTGCGCTCACTATTAAAGAACGCCGTTTGAAATGGTTGGGTCATGTTTTACGGAAGCCGCCAGAATACATGCCTCGCCAAATACTTCTAGTCGAGCCTATTAGCTCCTGGAAGAGACGCCAAGGAGGACAGAGGAAAAACTGGTGGAACCTGGCCAAATCAGACCTTGAACCTATCGGGGGATTCAGAAAGTTCGGACACAGATGGTCAACTCAGTGGCTTACTTTTGCAGAGCAGCTGGCAGAAGATCGCTCAACATGGTCCAAGAAGGTCTCCAAGATCATCGATGGCGAGGTGGAAACGCCTGATTCCCGCCACAAGTACAAAGTAAGTAGGTTCACACATACCTAGCTTCAGAGGCGTAATTTTCTATAAGGCAGGGGGGGGGGCAACTGTCCCCTCCAGACCCCAGAAAACCTGGCATTGTATTTTTTTTTCGTTGGGTCAAACATTATTTGTTTTTTGTATGATCGTTTTAATTAAAAATTTTGGGTTTATTTTATTTCAGTTTATTTGTATTTAGTCCTATGTTCAGACATGAAATTAATTTTGTGCACATACAACATCTAGTTTTTGCGAAACTGTGAGGGATATAATGCGTTTTAGCAGATTAGATAATTTCTTTAGGTTTGACTTTAGGAGATAAAAGCTAAAATAAAAAGAATTGCAAATTCCCTCAAGTCAAAGAAAAAAAGAATAAGTGTTTTCTAGCAAGAAATAAGCAACAATATGAAAAACATTATAACAGGACTAAGGTAAAATACATTTTAGCACACGCTTTACAAGATGAAAGATATATTTGCACACAGCCATAAATAGTAAACTAAATGATATAAACTAAACTAAAAATAAAATTTAACGAACTAGAAACAGTAAAATTAAAACAAAATTTAATATGCTAGAAACAGTAAACTAAAAACAAAACTCAATAAACCAGAAACATTAAATTAAAAACAAAATTTGATAAACTAGAAATAGCAAATTAAAACCAAAATCTAAACGATGATGGAACGAAGAAAAAATACATTACCAACAAAATAGAACTACGTCAGCTAAAATATAGCTGCTAGCATAAAATAAAGTTAAGGACTTGACTTAGCATTCTTTCATAAGGGGGATAGGATCAAAGGAGTGCAAAAATTAAGTTTGTAGATCAAAATAATCTAAATGAAATAAGGTGAGCTTGGTCAGACTGACTTCGGAAGGGCTATACATGAGCAGTGCAAAAAAAAACATTGGAAACTAAAGAGCATTCTCTATAGTAGAAAAACCATCTAAATCCAAATTGTTTTTCTTACTAAGTGAGCTTATAGAATAAAGATAAAATTACCCATCTTTTATCAATTTAAGTAAATTTAAACGTAAAAAGCTTAGTGCGCGTAAGCGGCGCAGCTGTATGATAGGCCAGGACAGGACTGTACAAACGTATTAAACAGATAGCCATATCTTTACCAGACCGTTTAATAGCAGTATATCGCAGGCCCAAGTGAAAATGGCTTCTAACTGTATCCTTAAGGGTATTGACGTACCCCTACTGGGATTTGCAGCAACCCTTTTAACTTTTCAAAAATTTAGACTTTTTTAAATCTAACTTTCAAATTTTGAGTTAAGATATGAATAAACTGGGTTGAGTTTTAACGTAACACAATGTGAAGAACTTTAGAATAATTCTCCTCAGCTTGAAATCTAGCTAATGTTAAAAACGATAATACCCCTAAAGTCGGCCATATAACTGTGCCTGCCAATCAGGGAAATTGTAACACTGAGAAGAAAATTGGGGCTACCTCCAAAGCTTCAATTTCATCCAACTAGAATTTAAATATGTCTCTGTGTGCTTAAATTTTTGCTGCTATTGCGATGCCCCATATTCTTTAAGTTTTACCGTTCTGACTGCTAGTCTACAGTTACTGTTTACTGTTCTGACGCTGTTACGTTTTACTGTTACTGTTACCTACTTAGTAGGCTCCTGAATGGATATGGTGTCCACTTCGCAGAGATGAAACTCAAAGGGAAATTCCCGCAATAAAATTTGTCCCCAGAGAACCTACACTTATTCCTTGGGAGCACCTATCTAAATGTAGAGAAAAAATTAAGGTCATCCGTACGGAAGACTTGGGGATCTGAAGCCTAAATAGGACCGTCACATAAGAATAATTTGGAACTTACAAATTATAGAAAAGGCAGGTATACAAGCATTGTGGGCTTAGGGACTTGGAGCCTATAGGGGACTCTCGATTTAAGGCATCCGCACTGTCTGAAATGTTACAGGAAACCCCGGTATATTAAAAAAAGAAGAGACCACGAGAAATAAAAATGAAATGGGAATAAAAAAAAGAATAAAATAATAGGTGTTGTCTATAGGAAGATCTTATTAGATTTTTTTGTTACAGAAAATGCTCAAAAGTACAGGTTTCCTGTTTAAAAATGTGAAGTTTCTTCTAATGGTTACGAATTTTTTTGTTGTAAAGATTTTCCAACAAATACATCGCACTACACTTTACCCAGCACACACAAAAATTGAGGATTGTAGCCTTCCTCTTCGAGGCCAGATTTCTGACTACGCTTATGAGGGTGAAAGTAGCCTAAGTTAAACTACTAATAATTTTTGGCGGGGCACAACCGACTAGATTGAGGCCTCAAAGGGCCGTTACCTCTATACCCCAGGCGGCTGAGCCTTCAAACTCATACCACTGACCCCAATTCCGAATCAGGACTTGAGATTGGCGACCCCAGGACTCAAACCGGTGAATCAAGCTTAATAAATTAGGTCACTTTTAAAGATTAAACAAAGTTATAGGTTCGTATTCAATGAAATAATATCAGACATCACACTGAAAGATGACTCACTAAATTAAAAACTTGTCATTATACTGAATAATTTTGTCGTATTCTTTGTCCAAAAAATGCGACTTCGTCCGACAGTGCCACGTCAACCAAAAAAGGATTACACTAAGTAGGAATTTACGACAGACAACCTTAGAACGCATATTTATTGGTTCACACTAACCAAGACAATTACGAACGCTACATTGTATGATGAATCACTCAATGATAGATTTGTAATTTTACTGAAAAATCGTGTCGTATTTTGCCGCAAAAAATGTGATTTTCCGTGTCATACGGCAGTGTGGCATGGACCAAAAAGGGTGACAATAAGTACAAATTTACGACGTACAACCTTAGAACCCTATTTACAGGTTCACACTGACTGAGACAACATCAAACTCACACTAAATGATGAATAACTCAATGAAAGGTTTGTCATTTTATTGCAAAATCGGGTCGTATCCCCCCTAAAAAATTAAATTTTCAGCGTTGTACGACAGGGCCACATCAACCAAAAAAGGGTGACAGTACGAATATACGACAGACAACCTTAGAACGCATATTTACAGGTTCAAACTGATCGAGACAACATCGAACTTCACATTAAATGACGAATCGCGAATCACTCGATGAAAGATGTGTCATTGCATCGAAAAAGTTTGTCTTATTTCTTGCCCTCAGAACGTGATTTTCCTTGTCTTGCAACAGTGCTACATTGACCAAAAAGGGTGACACTAAATAAGAATTTACTAAAGACAATTGTAGAACGCATACTTACAGGTTCACACTGACCGAGACAGTATCGAACATTGCACTGAAAGATGACTCCATAAGATTCTGTAAACCTGAAGGCTTCGTAAGACGACTGTAGGTTGTTCCCGTCAGGTATAAATCTTGGGAAAATTAGGGGGTCCACAGGACATCTAAAAAGAGAAGCAACTTGAAATAATAGATATAAGGATGTAAACAGAGGACAAATAACCCTTTAAAGATAATAAATAATATACCTATTATCTGAAATACATGTAATGGGGAATAATTTTCTTTTTTGTTTCCAGTTAAAATTTTTATTTATTAGAATCTCTTTTATTACTTGTGGTTTCCTCAGAATTGAAAAAAAATCAGATATTTTCTCTGTATAGCCATCTTGCCTTTATAAGCCTTAATTTTGCAAATGAATTGACACAAAGAAAAAATTGGAAACACACCAAATAAAATTTTAAGCCAGAGAGAGAGAGAGAGAGAGAGAGAGAGAGAGAGAGAGAGAGAGAGATTGTCCTTCATATTCTGTGAACGATAAAACAAATAGAAACAAACATTAAACTTGGGTATAATAGGAAACCTTAACTAGAAAAAGATAGAGGAAATCACGGAAAACTGCGAGATGAAGATTAATTCCTGAAAAGGGGGATGTACTCTCCCTTTTATTAAATCATTGCCATAATAGTAATAAATTATTAAAAGTGAATCTTTAAAAATACTAGGTTAGAGAGAGAAAAGAGAGAGAGAGAACTAGACAGAGAAAGAGAAAGAAGAATATAGTGATTTTCATCTTACCCGTCATCATCAACAATCTGAAATGTTGTTCTAGAATCCTTAGCCATTGCAATACAACTTCTAGCAAAGATTCCGTATGGAGCTGAAATTTAAATAATAATGAAATCAAAGTAAATAATCGACATACAAAATGAAAAGTAAGGGAGATTAAAAATAAAACCATAAAATTCTCGAAGTTTCGGAGTGGGTAGTTAAATGGCTCCATATTTACATACTTGTTATTGCTACTTTCACTTGCTTAGACCCACCCTTAGACTTAAGCTACTATTAGACTTAATTCTTATTATTATATTTATTATTTGACTTATAGATTTATTATATTAGACTTATAATTATTAGATTTAGGCTATTAGGCATAAACTTAAGTTACTAAAGGCCTAAGCTATTCAGGATGTGCTTAGCTGGAGGCATCAGAAAGAAAAGTTAATAAACGTATAGTGTATAGGAGCGGCTTTAATGTCACCAGTCGTTGAACAGCAATCTCACGCTTTGGTCAATCAAAGAGCTTCCAAAGACTTGAATGAGTGCAGATGAACATACCATTAACAGCATTGTGGAAACCCTCCGTGGTATTTGTAGTTTTCGCCAAGCAATTCATTAAACTTTCAGTGTGGTTCGAGAAGACAGGTAAAAATCTTCAGAATGCAACCCCCCGGTTTGGCAGTTGAATGCCACGTACGTAGGTATCATTGAAGTGACTGAAGAAGGAATAATAATTATCACCTTGGGGAAAATGACCACAGAGCTCATCAAATACTCTTTCAATATCTTTTAATGGAACAAAAGCTAAGGCTGAGATACTTTTGACGAGAATATTAAAACTGGGGTCATTTTTGAACTCTTGATTGAGGCCCAGCGATTGAACTTTTCTCATGATAGACTATTAAAAGTTAAAGAAACATACAGAAACATAAAATTTGGAGACACCACTCAGAAAGGATTTATAGCAGCTTTTTAAAAATCAGTCACAATTTTAGTGGGATTGGCTCTTGGCACCAAGTCTTTAAGTGGTTGTAGCATGCCTCGGTATGTGCTTTCTGCCTTATCAGGCAAAAGAAAATAAATGGTTGGTGAATCACCAACCTTTGCAAGTATTCTATATAGCTGAAAAAAATCCGGGGCGAAACCTTGAATGTTCCATCACCTAAAAATAGTTCTGATCTTTCAAGATACTATAACATATCTCTGTGACCAACAGCCAAAATTCTTTTATGAATATTTTGTCCAGAATCGTAAAGGACAAGATTTTGATACAGATCTGGGACTTCAAAAGCTGTAGGCAGGGGTTCTCGTAGATTATAATCATTTTTTCGTCTTTCTCGACCAATGGACTCTTCTAAGGCCCTCTTTGCAGGCATTCTAACAAGTAAGTCATTTTTTCTATTTGAAGCTGTTCCCCTTAAAGGTTTCTAGTTGACACATAAGAAGTGGTTGCTGCTTGTTTAATGCTGGAGTTTGGAGAAGTCGTCGCACTGATCGGATCACCACGGTGTGAATGCTCACCGCGCTTTAATGATTGATCAACAGATCTGAATTGAACCATAAACAATAAGTAGAAACAACGGGGAATTTTTTTCATATAAGACAGTGGAACGCAACTTTTGAATGAATATTTCGACCCTATATCCAAGGCAAAACAAACGAAGAGAAAAAACAATATAAAAGAAATTTACATTAAAATTAGAGTCCTGGTTGAACTTCCTTGAAGTAATGATATTAGGGTTGTTTTAAAAATTAAAAAAAAAACTTTTTTCAATTTTAATGATCGAATTTTAATGCAAGTTTCTTTTAAATTGTTTTTTTTTCTCTTCGCTTGTTTTGCTGAGGACGGCCCTTGGATATAGGGTCGAAATATTCATTCAAAAGTAGCAAAAATTGGTCTTCGTCGCTATTTATGAATTGAAACAGATCTGAGTTATGTGGGGGTTGAGTTGATTGCGTTTGAGTTATACGATGGTTGAGCTATGCAGTGGTTGAGTTTATGGTGTTTCAGCTGTTTGGTGGTTGAAGTTAAGGTAGTTGAGTTAAGGGGAAGTTGAATTCAGGGTGGTTGAGCTGGTTGATGGTCGAGTTGATGGTGGTTGAGTTGTATGGTGGTTGAATTTAAGGTAGTTGAGTTGAGGGTGGCTGAGTTATGGTGGTTGAGGGGATGGTGGTTGAGTTTTGTGTCCATCGGATTAGCTGTCTGTTAAGTTACACCTGCTCACCCCCGGAAAATGTAAGATTAATAGGGATAAGTGACGTCATATGTAAATAAAATTTAAGATTTTCAAAAATGGGAAAACTCTGCATTGAGAAAATTTTCTGCAATTATATGCAGAAAATAAAAATGGATACTAATTGTGAAACGTGGTAGACCTTCAGGGACTAAATAAACTATGTTTACAGTGAAGTGCGTACAGTTGATTAATATTGTTATTTGCCAAGCTTTCAATAGCATTTCACTTAACACGTTGCCGGATAAGTACTTGCATTCGTTATTAAATTTTCCAGATTGTATCTGGGGAAGTTAGTGTTAAACCAATAAGTCGGTTAAGGGTTGAACTAGGTCAGCCAATAAGTCAGCTAAGGTCGAACGTACTATAAATTGGGCTCAAAGCATTGAGTAGCGGAAAAGCATTGTATTTTGATTACCGTTTAACAAAACCGATATATAATTTAAAAAACTTAGAGAATATTTAATAACTTATATTTAAGACTTAAAGATGAAAAACTTAAAGTGATTTAACATAGGAAACTTAAAGCATAAAAACTAAAAGGACAACTTAGGGTCTAAAAGTCAGGAAATCATGAAAGCTTCATCAGTGGATTCGGAAGAAGGCAGCATTATATTGAGATTAAAAAATGGTTACATGCAATAAGAAATGTACCAATTTTGAAATAGTATTAAGAGTTAAAATCTTTATTTGACCTTGAATTCTATCTTAAATTATGGCTGCCAGTACGTTAGGCAGGAGCATGGTTACCCACCCAAACAATTCATTTGTTACTCCATAATGTATACCATTAGCGAAAGATTGAAGGAGAAACACAACATATCCCCCCCGTACATAGGACAGGAGAGGAGTGTGGATCGTTTTTTATTGTCAATCTCTAGTTTAGTTTCTGAGCCCCATTTTGGAAAATTCTTGTTATTTTTGAGGTCACTAACCGAAACAACAACATGGTCGTATTTAATTTCAGTGATGGAGGTTTAAAAAAGAAGTGCTTTAAAACAATATATATCTTTTTACTTATTATGTGTAGTTGATAAAAGTTCAATGCCAATGCTCACAAGGGGTTGAACCCAGGGGCACCAATTTATGAAAATGTAAGGGGACAAAGATTTTTTTTCTCTTTTTGTAATGAAACTACAAAAAAATATACTCCAAGTTTGGCGTTTTAATTATTTTTAATGAAAATACAAAAAAAGGTATTTTTCAAAATTTAGAAGGACAAAAATCTAGGAGGCAATTAACTTCCTGTCCCAATGAGCATCCTTGGTCGGATCATATATTTGTCTCTTGGTTTAAAAGGTCGGAAATACACGAACAGTGTAAAACTTGATATTTTCAGAAAATATTTAACCTTTTTTTGGTGAAAAACCTGATCTCACACCTACACCCCGTCCCAATAAATTGTGCACAGCACTCATGCATTACCTGATTATTTTTCTGATTTTAGCGAGTACTATACTACAAGGCCGTATCCAGGGGGGGGGGGGGCCCGGGTTTGGCCCCCCCCCCCCGAAATGTTTGTTTGACTCGTAAAAACGTAACAAAAATGGACATAAACAAATTTTGTATGCGTTTTTTGAGGTTTTTTGTGTAACCCCCCCCTAAAAAAATTAGTAAACCCCCCCCCCCGAATAAAAATCCTGGATGCGCTTCTGCTATACTGCTTTCCTGCGTTTTTTATGTTTTTTTGCATGTTTGATGTTATTAGCACTTATCAATAAATTTATTATATTTCGAATTTTTAGGATTAAAATCTATAAGGGTAATTAATGTAAGAAACTCAAATCGGCTTTGTCAAGAAACCCTGTTATTTAACGATGCACTAAAAAAGTTCCTTTTTTACTAATTTCCCTATTTATCATCAAATTAGTAAAAACAGTCAAGGAAGAAGCAGATGCCGTGACTATCACGAAATTACAAAGCAGATGTTTGTATCGCACCGGATTTTGGCAAAAAATTTAATACGTAAATATAGGTCAACTTTACAGATCACTGAAATGCATGCTCAAATCTTTAAATAACGAGTTGAATGGTTATAAATTTAACTGCTATTTAATACAATTTAGAACTATAATAAAAAATAATTCGGGCCTTAACAGCCTTAGCTGATTTAGAGTGAAAGGAAGAGAAAAAGTAGCTGAGGTTATTATCAGGATGTTTTATAGATATTAAAATGCCTTGTCTAAACATAGTGGCGACTGTAATAAAAAAGGAGATATATATCTTTTAGATCACTGAATCCAATTGGGTCACTGAATCATGTACCTTTTTTTATCTTGTTAATTGGCTGAATGGTAATGGATATAAAATGTGGTAATCTTATGCTAAGATTACCCATCTAAATCCGCAACAATAACAGCAAAATTGTTACTTTGTTCTTATCGGGAAAATTCTATTCAATTAATCTTACAGTCACACTTAGTTTAGTTGCATCTCAACACCACTCCTAATAAAGAAAAATGAAAGTAAGTATGACGGCACTAGACTCTTATGGTCCAAACCGGCGGTGATCTCC
>JAQQPU010003765.1:12578-27495 GCA_029168905.1 Artemia sp. Kazakhstan ARC1039 | reverse complement strand
CCCCAAAAAAATCCTGGGTACGGCCTTGTTGGTAGATATAATAAAAATTGAAAGCATTTACAATAACCTCTTCTTAACTGAAGATGGTCTTTATTCGCATTAAGGGCTGAAAATTAGAAAGAAACTATGTTATTTATTATTGAGAAAGTTGTTATTGTACAAGCTCCAGTTAGAAAATATTCGTTTTATGAAAAAAGACGGTGTTTTTTTGTTCTTTTTGAAAAAAGGTGTGTTTTTTAGGCCCTAGCCTCATAACATTTCTTATACTTTATCAGCCTGAAGAATAAATTCAGATAAACAAATCAAGCTCTATTAAAAGGCAAAGCCATCAACTTCAGTTGTCAGTAACCACAAGTTTTGAATAACACCTAATGAATATCTATTCAGTCCATGAACAATTTTTTATTTGTAACAACTAAATGCTTATGTAAGCGAAGCTAATTAGAACATTCATAAAAAGTTTGTCTTTTCTCACTTAGGGTGTATTTATCCTGTGAAACAGGCAATTTTGCCCAGAGCCTATATTTTTATCACCGGGTTGCCACCCGGTGATAAAAAATCAATACGTTTTAGTGATTATGTGATTGATTTAGTGATTTTCTTCAATAATCTAGTTATCTATGTGCAAATGTAGTGTTTTTTTTTTGTTTAGGCAATAAAAAATCACTAGAAATAGTAATAAATCACCAGGGGTGGCATCCCTGCTTATAGCTGCATATTCCATTGTCGTACAAGATGTTTATATAATTTGATTTATTAGTTTTAGAGCTATCCATTCACCAAGCCACAATTAAAAAATAACCTTGACTGTTTTTTAGAGAATCGTCTAAAAGCGCTTAAAAATAGGAACATTTCACTATTTTTGCAGGTTTTCCATGTTTTTTCGACACATTTTTTAATGCAAAAACAGAACATTTCACAAAAAGTACTTTGGTAGATGGATAGAGTTGAATCTTAGCTACCAGAAGATTGTCGCCCTATGTTGAAATGTCAAAATCGTAGGACTACAGAAAAATAACATACCAAGACCTTGCTCAGAGATCATGAACCTCCCATAAGGCAATAATTTACAGAGATTATGAATCAATTGACCATACTACTTCAGTTTACACGCCACTAACCCCGCTTTGCAAATTGATTCTTATTAGTATCCATCCCAGGAACGTACGCCTGCACTTTTTTGGGGGGAGGGGTGCAATAATAAAGGAAAGCTGTTTGTTAAATAATTTGAATAAATAGTGGCCAGGAATCTAGAAATATTATGGGAGTTCAAGGGGGGCGAACCTCCTTGGAGACATACCCCGGGTTACGTTTCTGATCAATCCCACATTTCTATCATTGATTACATAACTCATTAGTTCATGAGATACGAATCTTAGGAGTGAAGTCATAGAAATCCACATTTCTTCAATAAAGATTTTTTATTGCCACTATATCAGAGAGTGTGAAACTTTGAATTTTAAAAAAAGGGGACCTGTAAGATTAAAACTAATTACATCCGCTATGGGAAAAAAATCACGCTTCTACGGCAGCAAAACATTTTTTGGGACATTTGGACTTTTTTGGACATTTTTCCCTAATGTCCCCAAAAAAATACTCAGCTTTTCTCCTCACACCCCGGCTGGATAAGTCAGTAATATGCTTTAAAGATCGATCTTTGCATTTTAGCTAAAACCCATTTAGCGATGTCTCCAGTTTTTATTCATTTAACTCAAGGCGTCATCTAGGATACCAAATGAGGTGACTTGGCATTTCTACTGTGTTTGATGATGTTTTGGTAAAGGGTGGCTATATATTATTGTAAGTTTGGTCAAAATTTGACAGTGTTATCTTTGTAATTAAACCCCAATCAAAGTTAGCCATTTCTGCCAATTTCTACTTCCTCTAAATTTCTCAACAATGCAATATATTATTACCATGCCGCCTGGCGACATCTTCTAAATCCTCAGCAATTTTATCCACAACCCAATTCCAATCTTCTTCTGCTTATTTGGACTAGTGTGGAGACACTATAACTGAAATCAAATTCCGAGCCATGCAGTGTGTTACTATAACTGAATTCGAGCTCTCTAGCTCCTGTATCACCAAGCTGAGATCAATCGCGCTGTGCCACTAGAGGACCTATTCTACATCTCCTTAATATTAGCACATTTTTTAATTGATTAAATTAGGATGCTTTTCACTCATTTGAAATTTAAAAAGTGTGCTATATAGCTACAGAATTTAAATTAGTACGAACTACTGTGTTAGTATTAGTAGTAGCATACAAAGACCTGAGAAACTCGAGCTCTAGATGTGGCAACCCTGTTTCAAACACCAAGAGTAAATGCAATTACCTCTCACCAATATAACATTCGCATTAAAAAAACAACAATGGTTGGGGGGGGATTTGTCACAGGTACTCAGTTTCGGCTTCTGGTAGGCCAGTCATTAACAATAAATTTCTATAAGTATTGATGATATTATGTCGTTGTGTCCTAGTTAGAAGGACAATTCCATTTTTGCAAATGTAGGCTGGTCAAAAGAAAACGAATTGATATATTTGTTAGTCTATTTTTTAATCTATAACAAAAATTAATATAAGAAAGACTAATAAAAGAGATTTCTGTTTTAAAGTTTTTAGACTTTTCAATACTTCTTTTTATATCTAAATAATCACTTATTTTGCTTAGGCTATTAATGTTTTGACAGATGAGAAAGATGCTCATTTGCAGATGCTTTTGATAGGAGCGGTTTTGCTTAAAAGAAGGTGCAGATACACGAACTCATAGTGGAGGACAAAGGCGCAAATTAAAGAAAGAAACAATAGCCCCCCTAGGTTTTGAAAAATATCTTTTTTAGTATTTTCATTGAAAAATCGAAAAAAAGCATTTCCCCTTTCCCCCTAGATTTTGAGCCAAATTGTTTTTGTAGCTTCGCAAAAAAAACGAAAAAATTCTTTCACCCACCCCACCTACAGTCTCGTGAATTGGCGCCCTTGATGACAAAAATTACATTAAAAGATAGAAACAACAATTAACTTTGTCACCTTATTTGATTCTCCCTCTCGAAAAAATCCTGATCGACACAAAAATTCATTTTCAATTTGGCAAGCCCTTTGACATGCTTGCAGTGAACCAGCAGCAAATTCTTTATCGGGGTAAAAATGAAGACTGGTATGCAGTGCTACCCTGTCATCGGGTATTCCTAAGTCTGGTACTTGAAGAGTCCTTGCCCCATTGCAGGCTTCGTTGCCTGAAATAAATTGTTTGATTGTTGAGCTATAAGCCCATAAAAGACAACCGTTCATAAAATAAAACACTTCAAAGAGCACAACGAAATAAGGAAAGTCGGTGATAACATTACAAATGAACATAACATTGTTATGTTACGCTATTATGTTATGTTAATGTTATCATGTTAATAACACTAATACAATATTACAAGTTTCTTAGTTTCCTCTCAAGAGAACATTTGCATCCCGAAAGAGTTGTGTATTATAATTTGCTTTGTGCAATGCACTTGCTTTACTCTTATTACGTCATACAGTTATACTACATACATACTTATTACGTCATATCACGTCATGCGACACTTATAACGTCAATACAATTGAGGTATTGACGGGTTACAATTAGGATGAGACACCTTGTATTAACTTTGAGCATCCTGGGTAGGGATATGGCCGTAGTGTTGGGCAGTTGTTACTCCGAAAGCACAAGAACCCAAAATTAGTCAAAAGTAGAGTGAATAATTACTGAGCTCGGAGGAAGGTTAGGGACATTAATTCTGAGGCGTTCCCCCCATGAGACTACAAGGGGCTACTTAATATTTTACAATTTATATCTCCACTATTAAGTTCTGAACATCTTGATTTCGCGTTAAAATGTAAGCAGATTGTTTTTGAATTGTTTGAAAAAATTGTTCCGTGTCGAATCGACAGGGTTTAAAAACATGTCAAATAATTTGATGGTGCATGTCATTGCTTGCCTTCATTTCACAGCACCTTTTTTTAATAACAATAATTTTGACTGACTTTAAATTTGTTTGAAAACTAAGCAATTCATAGGTGGCGCCATAATAACTTCAAAATTTAAATGTTGTAAATTATAATTCTTCGGAATTTTTTTTTAGAAATAGCTTTTAAGAAATAATCTGGTTCATTTTCCCACAATGTTGAAATACAATCTATGAGACTGAAATACGGTTTTTGGAAGGAAGCAGCTGGACCCCCTCAGAATCTCGACATGCCACTTTCCTCCAGGGCGAACAAAATAGCTCCTATTTTTGCAATTTTACTTTTCCTACTGTTTTCAAAAAAGTATTACAGGTAGGGGAAAAATAGAGGTTGAAAACCCCTTCCTAAACCGTAACAAGTCAGTGTTAAGAAGGGGGGGAGGGGGTAAAACCTTGAAACCAGTTTTCAAGAAATTTTCCAGAAGTAATCCACAACAGCCTCGCAAGACAGCAAAGCTCCATAGATTTTCATTTAAATCACGAAATTTTACAAAATTTTAACCGCTGTCGATGGTAGATTTTCTTCTTATCAAAAAAGCGTTGCATCAGGTAAATACCCAAGTCGGACTTCTACCCCGCCTAAGTTTATATTAACAAATACAATTAGTTTTAATTTAATAAACTTTTTTTTAATGTGTTGAACCACTCCGCAAAGAACGTATCTGCGCGAATATTGAACAAAGGAGACTCCAATGGAAGTGTGTCCCATTAATTACTATTAAGGCACTAGATTCACTCTTAAGGCACTAGTATTCATACTTCTAGGACGACAAATCAATGAATTATTCCTTTTATGTTTTCACGAATTCAGTGTCAAAACACGTGATTGTTTGATTCCCTAAAAACAAGGACTAAGAAAAGGGGGAAAGTGGCTTTGACTACTAAACTAATTTCCTAAGAAGACATCCATATCCACCTTACCTTTAAGACAAGAATTCTCAAAGTAGTCAATCCCAACGGCATCAACTAGTTCAGTTCCATTGCTGACTGTTCGTCTATCGTCTCGACTGAGATGACACTGGGTTGTGGCGAAATTATACTCAACAGAGCGACAAAGAAATCTCTCCTGTAAGAAATGCAAGTTTCAAGAGAAGACAAAAAGCAAGTACTATGCGGATTTTTTTTTACTCAACCTTGTTTTGATGACCTTGATTGTTTTGATGGCCATGATTGTTTTGATGCCCTTGATTGTTTTGATGGCCTTGATTGTTGTTTTGATGCCCTTGATTGTTTTGATGGCCTTGGGCAGTGATCGACAGCCTTTTTAATTCTAAGAGTCAAACAATCTTTTTAGATTCAACAATTTACAATCAATTTACAATCTAAGAGTCAACAATTTATAATCAATTTTCAACAAATTTACGCAACATTTTACACAGTATTTCGAAAATTTAATTCACTCCTTAATCCCCCCCCCCCTAACCCTGGATACGCCATTGATAGTACAGGAGTAAAATAACAACAGGTAAGTTGCACAGGAAGCATAAACCTTAACACTAATTACCTAGTAATCGATAACGTTGGATAAACGGAAAACAGAATGTATGCCTTTAGTTAAAGCGTCACTGCCAGTTAATAAAAACCACTCTTCATAGTAAAATTAGAATTTCACAATCATTCTGGTTCATATCAAGTACTTCTGGTACAATTTCTAATACCAGCCATATATGCACATGCGCATTGACATTTCACGAGCGTATTGGTCCGAAATAGTCATGCTTGGGTGTTATGCCAATGGTACTTGTGGACCACGTTCGCCACCCTGAAATAGCCATACTTGCATATGGGCAGGGTTACCACCCCTAGTGATTTATTATTATTCCTAGCGATTTTTTTATATTGCCTAAACAAACAAAAAATCGCTAAATCAGCACATAAATCACAAGATTATTGAAGGAAATCACTAAAATCTAGTTTTTTCATCGGGTGGCAACCCTGTATGGGATTCGTATGCAAGCGCGGGGTGTTGTTAATCCGTGAAACATCCTCATTATTGGTATATTTACGGTATATTCATGTTGCTGATTTATTTATTATTTCTTTATTTTTATGATAAATCAATTTAATCTTCGTATATTTTGGTTATAGTGTAGCTACAATTTTGTATTTGTAGGCTGGATGGTTTCCGTTAAACTAAATTCGAGAACATTTCAAATTATAATTTAATTAATAATGCATAATCAAACTTATGACAACAATTACAACATATAACGGTTGGGACCTACCCTACGTTCATTCCTTATTAGCAGCAGAGCATGTCAAACGACAAGCACAATGAAACACTAGCGTATACTCTCTTGTGATGATTGGAAACGTAATGACTGACTATAATTATACAATGGTGAAATACTCACTTCAGGTACCCTTTGTATCAAGGATATACCCAGGGTATAAAAAAAATTCAATTTTATTTTGGCCCCCGATCCTTCAGGAAAGAGAAACTCTGCGTGCCCTGGCTTATCTTGGGTTTTCTTTCTTAATATCTCAATTTTACTAAAAACAACCTACTCGCTGGCTCTCAGTCTTGGAAGCAGTTGGAGAGTCTGTCCGAATCCATTTAAATCGTCTTGAGTGGAATAGATCCAGATAAAATTACAACCGGCGGCCCCCCCCCCAAAAAAAAATAATAATCTTGAAAATGAGTGAAAACCGTGCTAGGTCAATTCATCTGCATAGGAAGAACCAGAAGCAGGAAGTCTGAAATTGTGTCTGAAATTATATCTAGCAGCGGCCCTACAACAGTTCTTTTATCTCAGAGTTTTATCTAAACGTGCATGCAATAAGTCCCTTTGTTTTTTCTTTGACTCTGGTAAAAAAAAAAAATAAAAAATCAGATATATGGTGTAAACGAGTTGAAAAAACTGACAAACAAGTTGAAAAAAGGCATGAAAACAGCAATAACTACATGAAAGCTACGAATTATTGGATGAAAAAACTGGACAATCTGTAAATATTGAGACTTCTTGGCAGTGATTCACCTCAGCCATGTCTTCTGTAGATATGCCACCTTTTATTCCTGTATTAGAGACAAAAATACCCCTGCGATTCAATATTATTGTTTTCCATTATTGCATTGCTCAGCATTGGGTCGAATATCGTTTCACGTATTCCCAAGCGTTTCGTTGGCGTTTCTAAAGTGTTCTGAGAAGATAAAGAGGAGACAGTGTTTTAGAGAGCTTTGACCCAGAGCAACCATGTGTACACGCCTGGCCAGCAGTGCTTGAAGCGTCATCTATAAACTAGGTATAAGCATCAACTACAACCTTTGTAGACTTGCTGGTGAAGACTTGTCAATCCTAGACATTTGCTAAAATACTATTTCCTTCAGATCCTTCTTCCGGCTGCTGATGAAGCCCAAGAACTGAACGTGAAAGTGAGCACAACCAAATCAAACATCTTACTTTTATCTTATCCTTATATACCCTTATTAATTGTCTTACCTTACCAAATATAAAACTTTAAAAACTTTTTCCCATGCTGATCAATTATCTGTGTTGCGCAGATACCGATCCCTTGATTCAATGCATTCTGCTGGGAGTGCAATGAATGGTTGGGGGGAAATCATCCGACACTTCTCCTGTTTCCCCCCAAATTTCTCCAGGTACTTATTTAGAGATGGATCGACTCTGACTGAACCTACAGAATCACACCATTGACCCCGGTCTAAAGCCAAATCACTAGTGAAACCAGGACTCGAACCCCTGACCTCAGGAGTTCAAGTCTGGAGCGCGAGCCACTCGGCTAGGACAAAAATCCTTGCTATTTTCCTGGAATTTTCCTCTTTTGTCTTTTTCGATTTCCTAAGACATGCCTATTATTAGCGCAAGACTTGTCGGTGTTACCATTTCAAGGGATCTCAAGTAAGATACATTTACAAAATTGTTATAGAAGTAATGTGTTGGTATCCTTCTTCAAACTACTGAATAAATTAAAGTCTCCTGGAACCCATGCTCTCCGTGTTTACCAATTTTTCCCTCGGTTTTCTCCTCCCCTATTTCCAGTTCATCACATTTGTGTTGTTACGTCACTGTTTGTCGTGCTCTTTCAGTTTTACTTGATACGTTGTTCCATCTTCCTTTGTGTTTTTCGTTTGACTTTTATTCAACAACATTTTAAATAAATAAATTATACTATCTAATAAGGACATTGGATGGACAGGAGCACCACCAGCCATAATGATTTTTATATAGCTCGGCGGGGGGGGGGGGAATTTCACCAGCAGATCATCTTACCAACCAAGATCGGAATTTCGGTAAATAATCGGAAAAAACTGTGATAAATCTGTGAAATCTGTGAAAAAAACTGTGAAAAAAGTGGAAAAATTTGCAAAATCGCAACCGAAATTTACGAAAACTTTTTATTTTCTTTCGAAAGGACCAAACCCATATAGGAGAGAGAGATGTACATACACTTGACTCTAAGGGTGTCATGCCTAGGGCTGAGTATACTCGTATAAACCAGCTTACCTCGTCTAGACATGCAGCAAGACATCCTTCTTTAGTGGAAGTGAATATTAAAGCATCATCGTGGCCCCTTAGCAACTTATTTGGCACTCTTTCAAAGGTCCATGGGCGATTACAGACGTTTTCTAAAAATAAAATAAAATATATGTAGATAAATGATTCTAGTAGCTAAGAGTAGCCTAGTACCGTGATCTGAACTTTTTTTCAAATTAAGATATGTATGCCGGGACATCTTTTGTAATGCTCCTATTACGTATTTCTTCTTTCATGATTCAGAGCAAGCTGAAGGGGATCCAAAAAGAGGCCTCCGAAGATTTAAGATATTTTTACCCCTCTTCAAGCCAAGAGAAATCTTCGTTTTTCCATAATCAACAATGATATTTATTTTATGAATAGAAGTATATAGTCTTTGATCTCAATCTACCCCCTAAGTATACACCCTTGAAAGTTTTCAGACCCCGCCACTCTTGCCATGTGAAATGTCACTTTTTAAGATCGCTCTCATCTGGAATATTAATAATTGTGCCGTATAGCTTAAACATACCCTAAAATAATAGTTAAATTTGAGCGATTGTCCTTCTTCGCCAACCACCTATAGCCAAACAAAAAGTAGGTCACTCCCAAAAAATTGGGAGGAGTTTATAAGGAGGAGTTTAAGATAAATCAGAAATTCTTGGCGTGGTCTAAAGAGGGAGGCCTTGCATAGATTGGGATGAAGTAGGAGCATGCCTAGCTGTGCTACCCTTAGATGGCTTAGTGCTTCAGTGAGTTGTTAGTAGTAGTATAGGTAGTTAAGTTCGCCAAAGGACACACAGTTGCACAGAATCAAAGTTTTGTTCCAAAAAATATACTAGATGTTCTTTTGAAAGTTCAAATTTAAACCACAGAGAAAAAGAGGGATTACTTGTAAAACATCGTTTGACTCAAAAACTTTTCGTTCTTTTACTGGCTTAAATTTCCACGGAGGAGAAACAATCTAATGAATTTTAGCTTTTCATTCTTTCTCCTGGCTTGGAATTCTACACAGGAAGTTTTAAAATTAATCAGGTTTTTAAAAGGCGGGATTATTGTCTTTCCAGAAATAAAGTGATTGGCTTACAAAAACACGTCACGTGAGTGACCCAATAAAAATAAGCACACTTTTTACCCTTGAATAGTAGGAAAGCAATCTCTGTTATACAGGAAAGGAATACCACCAACATGCAAGCCAGAAACCGGACGAATGGTTATTTGCCCTCTAATAAGCATGATTGGTAAAAAAGACGTACAAAGGTAACATACTGTTTTTTGTTAATAATTAATTTAAAAAAGTTTTTCCACAAAATAAGTTTTTCAAAGAAAAGTAAAGAACTCCATTAAACAAAAAATGAGCAAAAATCAAATCAAATAATCTACCAAGCGTGAAACTACTACAAATCAGCATCGATAAATAAATGAAACCCAAAGCGAACAGAAATTGCAATAAATAACCGAGTCAAACTCAAAACGAGCAGAAATTAACATAAGTTGGGCTCAAAACCCCTATGCCTTCCCAAGGCCAGAACATAATTTGGACTTTACGGAAAAAATACAAATGAATGTGCATTGTCAGTTTAACATACATATACTGATATTTAGTAATCAAAATCTTAATATTATTTGATTTATTAAAGTTATAAAAGTAAAAACATTTATATTTTTTTCAGTAAAGTGCAAATTCTGTTCTGGCCTTGGGAAGGCATAGGGGCTGCCCTTGCCCCGACGGTTGTGGGGGAGTGTCCTCCTCAAAAACATATTTTCTATGTGGAAATCAACTACGCTGAACAAAATGGCTATCTCAAAATTTTTATTAGATGTGTTTGGGGGAATGATGGGCGTGGGGGGGGGCTAGTTGCCCTCCAATCATTTTCAACTATTAGAAAGGGCACTAGTCCTTTGAATTTCCAATCGAATGAGCTTTTTTTGAAGTTTCTACGACAATGCCTTCTTTAAAAACCTTATATGACCCCAGGGCATAACTTAAAACCCTTGCCCTGAGGGCTGTGTGGGAGTGTCCTCCTCAAATCATATTTTTTATCTGGCAATCAACTAGGCTGAACAAAATGGCTATCTAAAAATTTTGATTGGATGTGTTTGGGGAAATGATGGGCGTGGGGGGGCTAGTTGTCCTGGAATCACTTTCGACTGTTAAAAAGGGCACTAGCCCTTTGAATTTCAAATCGAATGAGCCCTTTTCAAAGTTTCTACGACAACTCCTTCGATACGAAGTGCCTGTCAAAGAAAGAAGAAGAAGAAGAAAAAAAAAACACATTGTGGCCACATCATTCTTTAGTTAGGCAGCGCTAGCGCGCTGCCTATGACTATTAACGTTGTTAACAACAACGGCATACTTTTTCGTAACCAAGACACCTATTATTCTAATAAACGAGTTGTTCCGACTCAAGCAATTATACTGTCCTTTAGATTCCTTAGGTATGAATTTTCAGTCGTAAAACCAACTATTCTGTCTACTTTTAAAGTTTTACCACGAAGCTGCATATATTTTATTCATGCATCAACTAACACTTGAAGGTATTATAAAAGAAAAATTACTATAAAATAGACAAACGAAAATAACGGAAAGTCAAGCAACAGAAATTTTGAAGATGAAATCAACCTACTAGCGTTGTGGGAGGGAGTGGGAGCGCTAGTGGGAGGGAGATGTTCTGTTTTCAGGACAAAAAAGGAGTTAAATTTGCGTATAGAGATGACATAACGTCAAAATGCCTCAATCTATTCTTGTATATTTTTATAAGTTTTTTAGCTTTACAGGATGCGCTGGCCACCAAAAACTCCAAGAAATAATACCTTTTACGTGAAAACGTGCATAAATAAATAGAACATAAGGTTATTAAAGCCCAAGGTATATTATTCTATATTTGACCCCATTTTGGGACATTTTTACTGAATCTGATAGGCGAGTGTTGCGAAAGTGCTATTTTAAGTACGTAAAGTTTTCTCTTGAGGCCCCTCAGTGGTTCAAGAATAGGTACATGGTTAACCGTTTTGGTGTGGTAGAACCGGTTCAAGCCGAGGATGAACAGCTTCAGAAACTGAGCAATCAGTCCTCTTCCCACCCATTGAAATATAAGATTTGGTATTATTAGTTATTTGTGCATATTTTATGACATGTTGTTTTGTTTTCCTTTCTTTTATTGTGCTCCATCGTTTTCTTTTCTTTGTTTATAGATGGGTAATAAAGAACATACATACATACATTAAATCAAGTTCATGGGCTTCAGGAACCAGATCTTTCGTTTCAGTATAATACATATAATCTCTAGAAAAACTTCGACTTTTTAGATGAATGACTCATTTTCAGCTTTTTTTATATTCCTTTTATTTAAATCTTCAGAAGAAACATAAGGGAATGCCCGATATATGGCTTAAAATCTTTTGATTTTAATGCTGAAAATCTTAGATTGATGGCTTAGTCTTAAAAGTTTTAAAGCTGTCTTTCTTAAAGAATTGTGAAAAAAAGACAAAATGAGCGAGGGTTGAGGAAGGAGTAACCCCTCTTATATACTTATTTATGTTTCACTCTTAATGTTACTCTTTAATTTTAGTTGAAAAAAGCTTTTTTTAGTTTAATTTCTGGCCGTTTTTCAAATCATGCCAGGAAATCCCCTTCCCCTCGTATAATATTACCCCTGGAAAATTCTTCCAGAAACTTTTTTCTCCACGGAAAATTCTGCCCGTGGAAAATCACCTCCAGCAGAAAATTCCCCCAAAATAATTTCGGTATATTTCCCATTAACAAATACTATATGCAAATTTATTGAAACCTTTCAACTATGCTAAATTAAATAGCTATCTCAAAATTTTGATCAGATGTCTTTGGGGAAAAAGGGGTGTGGAGGGAGGCTATTTGCCATCCATTCTTTCTGGTCGCTTAAAAAGAGCATTAGAATTTTTTCTTTCCATTCAAATGAGCCCTCTCCCTTTTCTCAAGGACAATTGGTACGAGACGATCACCCCCTGGAAAAAAAAAACAAAAAACATACAAATAAACACGCATCCGTGGTCTTTCTTCTAGCAAAAAAAAAAAAAAAAAATACAAATTCCACATTTTCGCAGATATGAGCTTGAAACCTCTATCGTAAGGTTCTCTGATAGGCTGAATCAGATGGCGTTATTTTCATTAAGATCCCTTGACTTTTCGGTTGTTTTTCATTTTTTGAAAATCAGGCAGATTTTCTTAAGCTCTTACCCTTTCATGGATTAAATAAAACGTAAAGAACCTTATATATTTGGAAACAGCATGAAAAGGCAGCTCTTTCGATGTCTCGATTGTCATCAAAATTTTGTTTTTTAGAGTTTTGCTTGCTATTGGGCCAAGTCGCTCCTCACTTACAGTTTGTTGCTACGAGCTATTTGAAAATGACTGTCACAAGCCCAGATGAACCGAATTCACATTTCAGGGTCAAACTTAAAACTCATCGCAGGAAAAAAAGATATCGTAAGATTGGTCAAAAAAGCAAAAAAAAAAGACAGGAATATAAGCCATCATTTCAAATATATTAAAAACAATTAAGGAAGCAGAATTTTTTTTTAAGAAATTAAACAGATTAATAAAAGAACAAAGAGGGGGTGAAAGAAAAAAAATAATATAAATGGTATAAACAAGGAAGATCAAAAATATTGGATGGTTAATTATTATTCCTTTTTATCTTTTTTTAGCAATGCAGGGGACAAACATTTTAAAGAAATATACTAAAAAATGGACTATAAAAATAAAAGTAAAAAATCCAAAATTGTTAACATAAAATTTACACAATGAGTGATAAAAGCGTAGAGGAGATTCAATTACTTAACATATAATTTAGGCGGCGGAAAAGTGCTCTTAAATATTTTTCTGTCAAAAATTCTATTTTGGGTAAAAATAGGACTTTTTGTTGATGAAGAACGATACTGGCGAGGTCTAAGAGAGGAAAAGTGAACTTGTCCAGGGGTTATGGAAGGCATTATAAGGGAAACATGAGGAAGTTTTCCTTCTGCTTTTTTAAAGGGTGACCAGGTTGGCACTGCAAAGAAGGGAGACATAAGGGACTTTACTCTCATTACAGATAACTCTTAGGTGTCTCTGTCAGCCTTCCTCTATTCTTCCAGACAATTCCTTTCAGACACCAGGATGCCGAACGTTATGCTCGACCTGTACCTCGTTTGTACATCAGTAATACTTTTAAAAACTATTGTTTTTGATGGGAGAGGACCCTTCCCGGAAGAGGGGTCGTGTTATGTTGTTGTATTTATGTTGTTTCTTTTTTTTCTTGGTTGTTCCTCTTACCCGTCTTTTTTTTTTTTTGCTATCAACATGTTCATGAAAATTAAAAGAAAAGAGGCTATTTTCTCTAATTTTTTCTTATTCAATACAACATTAGTACGAAGGCCGTACCCAGAGGGGTGGGGGGGTTAGAACCCCCCTTCCCCCCTGAAATGTCTGTCTGATTCGTAAAGACGTAACAAAAATGGATATAAACAAATTTTGTATGCTTTTTTTGAGTTTTCTTTTGTGTAATTTGCTCACTTTGTGCTCTAAATACCTTGTATGAAAAAGAAATCTCATTGAAAAAGAAAAAGGAAACCTTGAAGAGTGTAAATAGCGGACTTATCACATTGGCTTTTGGATGGCTCATATGAACTGTGATCTACAGTGTTTTTTTTCTTTTCCGTTATTTTCTTTTTTCTGCTTTTTTTAAAAAAAAACTGGATCTTCGTTGAAAAAAAAGAAAAGCTCGCTTTGTGAATTCTAAATACCGTCGTGAGTCCTGAAACGTGATTGGCGACCCAATGGCTTCGTATATTCCAGCTTTGCTGATTCGGAAAATTTATTATCCTCTCCGAAATAAATTTTCGGGAGTATTGGTTTCAGGTAGCCATAATGATCAATTTGTATTATCAAATTAAATCACGTGAGCACCACGGCGGATATTCCCCTGAAACAAAAGTGCAACCGCAAACCTTCTCTGTTAATGTGTATTTATAATGCTTCTCATTAGTTTTTGTTAAGATTTTTTTTCAAAATTGCAGAAACTTATATTTTTAGAATAAAACAATAGTTACCAGATTCGCTTTACAAAAGCCAAAGCCGTTTGTTTAGGAACACGACATTTTGCCCTTGCTAAAAAAAACAGTTACCTGATCTATTGGTATTCCCACCGATACACCAAAAAACAATTGCTTTGTTAGTGATGTGTAAATAAATAGCCAACTGTGAAATCAGTAATATCAGAGCTTTTCAAATCTACAAACAATAATTTACGTTTCTGTTGAATTCCAAATACCTTTATTGTTTTAAACCCGGGACGTCAAAGATACGGCTCACAAGTCAATAACGGCCCAAGAGCTTTTGTGTGTACGCCCTGACCTAGATTAGTAAGACTGAAATAATGACTTGTCATACAGATAGGGTACTATAAAGGATTTTGTTTTGGGGTGGG
>JAQQPU010003764.1:36323-52418 GCA_029168905.1 Artemia sp. Kazakhstan ARC1039 | reverse complement strand
TCACATTCATCCTAGCTAAATTATAGGGCCACCTAGAAATTTATTGAAGTATCTCCCTCTAGAGGGTAGTGACCTTTGATGACTTTTGAAAATTTTTGTGCTATGAAAATGAAACCTTGCAAAACAGATCTTCTGCTTAAATGCTATACAAGAAAATTGTTATTAGCTTCACAACTTTACTCAATTCCAATTTATGAGGTTTCAAAGATCTGCAAATACATTTCCTAAATTAAGTTAAAACCCACTGATATGAGTTAAAATTCTTCTCAAATAACAGGAATTGCATTCTCAGAACTGAAACCAGTGAAAAAGAAAATGATAACTGAAAATTAAGGCAAAATATTGTTTTGTCAAAATGTCAATAGGTATAGAACTGTCAAGCAGGCAAATTTTTATGACTTAGAAATCAGAAGAGGATTTACATGCAAGCTTGGCAATACCTTCCCAGAATATGTTTTTGACACTGGATTCATTTTCCTAACCTAACCCCTTTCCAACATAGCAAAAAGTAGCTAAGCTATAATTTTACTGCTATAATAAGATTTTAGAACAGCTACATTTGGCTGTCTTGGAAAGGGGTTATGTTAGGAAAATGATACTTTTAGTAATGAATCCAGGGCTATAAACATATTCTGGGAAGATATTGCCAAGCTACTATGTTAACCCTCTTCTAATTTCTAGGTCTTAGTGATTTGCCTACTTGACATGTCTATCCCTATTAGAAATTTAACAAAATAACATTATATCTTAATTTTCACTTTCTTTTTCTCTGGTTTTAGTTTTGAAAACGCAATTCTTGTTATTTGAGCTGAATTTTGGTATTTGTCAGTTATATAAAACACACTTGAGAAGTGAAATTTGGTGACAATAAAATATGATGAAAATAGAATACCTTATGAGCAAAATTGTGAAGGTTATTTGTGAATTATTAAATTGGGAGCTTTGGTGTTGGTTGACCATCTCAAAGACAAAGACAAGTTCTTTATTAATGTGATTCTTGACCTAGTTAATTTTAGTTCATTATTAGTGCAGTTCTTGAGGACATTGGTTAGTTTGCTTTGACTAATGATAGAGTTATAGTGTCTCACCATGGGTGTTCAAGAATCATTTCAGATTGTTGGAAGGGCTTCAACACTACTGAGCTGGAACAAGCAGGTTTTACTCATTTGAAAGTGAACCACAAAAATAATTTTCCTGAAACAGAAACCAGCACCTCAATGCAAAAAGTAGAGAGAATATGGGGTTCTGCAAAGTGGAGGAACAAACAGCACCAAGGTACATCCCTCCATCATTTACATTCATACTTAGTAGAGTACTTGTGGTGGGCAGCAGTAAAGCCAGAAGGCCAAGTTTATTTTAATGTAATTCTTGAGGACATCTCTGCATTCTGGTAGCATATTTCCAAGTTGTTTAGGTTACATATTTAATGTATGCTATGCTTTACCCCTGTCCCCCAATGTGCAAATATATAGCCCAAATTTGTTTATAAACTATTATATTTTCATCATAATTTTGTTTTGTTTCATTAGCATTCACCAAACTTCACTTCTTAAGTGTTTTTGTATAATAGACAAGTACCCAAATTTTAACCAATATCAATGTTTTTTTCTTTCTAAATTTATGAAATTTATTTGCAGATCTGACTCCATAAATTGGGATTGAACAAAATTATGAAGCTGAAAATACTTTTCTTGTACTTCATTTAAGCAGAAGATCTATTTTTCAAGGTTTCACTTTTATAACACAAACATTTTTAAAGGTCATTAAAGGCCAGTGTTTTTTAGAGAGAGAAGGAGTAGAGGTAGGTACTTCAAAATATCTTCCCAGGACATGCTCTAATCTGTAGATCCATCCCTGAAAGTTTCATTTTCATAACATAACCCCTTTCCAAGATAAAAAAAAGTAGATTACAGTAGCCTATCTAGAATTTCACCCCAGCTACTTTTTGCTATCTTGGAAAGAGTGTATCTGACTCCATTTAGGGGCTAGGATGCAATTGTGATGGCCGAAGTTTTTATATTTAGAAAGAGCATTCAGTAGAGAATCTGGTAGTAGGCCATTGTATTTTTCTTTTTCTACCTTGACAGCTTTGCTATTGAATCTTTTGGGAATAGGTTCAGAGACAAAATTGTGTCCTTTGAATACATTTTGAAGCTCCGATAGCTACTCCTTCCCTATTCTTAAAGCTTTGAAGATTGTATAGAACACAGATAGGCTTAACTTAACTTGATAAAAAACTGATTTTTCTTTATTTGCTTTTATATGTCTATTAAATGCTTAGAAAATTGCATAGAAGACATATTTGTGTAAGTAAAAAAAAGATAATAACATATATTATACAAAACATAATAATGTATTTTTTGCATAAAGTTCATATAAAAGAAACGTTTTTCTTTAATTTTAGTTTGAGCCTACTTTTTTTAGACTTGAGGTTTGAAAACCACTTATTCAATAATATGAGTAGAATTCCAAGTCACTTTGCTTTTTTCTAATTTAAGTTATATTTTTCTGTATTCTTTAAAAGCTTCTTAATCAGGAATTAACAAAGTTGTGAGACTCGAAATATTTTTTTGCGGTCATTTGTTATGTAGATGTGTTTCTAGAAATTTTACTTCTGTATCATTGGGCTGTGGACTAATTCCGGAAAGTTTCATTGACCTACCTCAACTACTTTTCAAGATAGTGAAAAGCCCATTATCTAGAACTTTACCACTGTCATTAGCAAACCTTTTACTGAAACCCCCAAATACTGGCAAAGGCTAGGTATTTTGCTTAGAAACACTTAGCCTTATTGTGGTATGTAGTTCACCAACGAGATAGCATAGTGCTGGTAGGCCTATAATAAAAACTTACCAGACCTGTGTTTGATTCTACCTTTATTTGTCAATAGAAATGTTGACATTATCCACTAGTATTTGTACATATGACATTATCCATTATAGTACTTTTCAAAGCTGAGTTTTTCCTGCGTATTTTTTATTATATATATTGATATTTAGGCAAAAAAAAAATCAACAGAAAATGGATCAAATGTCTATAAAAACTGCCTATAAATACCTTCTATAAAAATATGAGTCAAATACTCAGATTTGTTGGTCTGTTGACAGGTTAAATGAAATGAATAAGGCTTGGGTACATTCCCTCTTTAAGATTTTTTTTTTCAAATTTAAGACAATTTTTTTTTAATTTTTCAAACGAGGATTTAGCAAATGTCTAAAAAACTCTTCCTTTACAACTTATTTTTGCTGTATACCTAGTTCTTAAAATTTTAATACTTCTAAAGATCTTCTCAGGGCCTAATTTAGATTCTGGGTCCGTTCACAAAAGTTTCATTCACATAACTTGAGTACTTCCAAGGTAGCAAAAACAAAGGCTTATTTTTGCTTCCAAAATCACTTCCCCTATGCTATGTCATCCTCCCCAGATTTTTTTTGTGCAATAAAAGTTTTTCAGATGAGGATTTAGTAAATACACTAGCAATGTCTAAAAAACTCTTCCTTTACAACTTATTTTTGCTGTATACCTAGTTCTTAAAATTTTAATCTCATACCATAAAATTTGGCCAAGTTCATTAAAGGCTAGATCTCTTTCGAGAAGAAAAAAGTGGAGGTGATACTTCTCAAGATCTTCTCAGGGCCTAATTTAGATTCTGGGTCTGTTCACAAAAGTTTCATTCACATAACTTGAGTACTTCCAAGGTAGCAAAAACAAAGGCTTATTTTTTGCTGCCAAAATCACTTCCCCTATGCTATGTCATCCTCCCCTGATTTTTTTTGTGCAATAAAAGGCCAAGATTTAAGAGTTCATTGGCTTTATTCAAATATGCCTGAATTAAAATGATTCTGTTCAATAGCAAATTAAACAAAAGACTTTAATGATATCCACGGATCAGAGTAAAATAAATATTAGTTTTCTAAAATAGTGGCCTGAGAGGTAAGATCAGAGTCCTCAAATTTTTCTTAAAAAATCCTTTCCTTTCAAAAGATATAAGATCTTAGCACATTGATCAGCCAAAAAGAGGCTTAACGTGAAATTTCATTGTCAATCAGTTCAGTGCTAAGGAGTATTACCAGTCCTGTTTTTACTTGTTAAAATCTCACTTCTCGGATTTTATGGTATTCTGCTCAGATTTTAATATTTTCCTTACTCCAAGTGCTAAAATATTTGAGCTCAGTCATCTCTGAGTGCACTCAAGCATCCCTTATCTGACTTATCTGTTTCATATGAACTTCCCCAGAAGTAATCCATAAAAAATAACAACAAAAACTTAGCTGGAAACTTTTCAATTGAAATTGGGCAAATCTCAACTGTTGATTTGCCTGAGATTAGGCAAATCATATGTACTATGTTGTAAATATAGCTTGTTTAAAATCCCCTGAAGTTGTGCCACAGTTCACAATTACTGTCCTTTTTTGTTCTCTGCGCATAATACTACATATTTTCTTATATTTGATGAGATTGAATTTTTTGTTGATATATGATGTCACTTATCATCAGTTATTCTGCCTTTTTCAAAGTTTGCAGGTGTAACTTATGTGACAACTAAACTAGGCTGTTTCAAGTACTAATCCTACTAACCTCTGATGTCATTTACATCTTGTGAAATGTTATGGATAAGTAATTGGGCTTGTAGGATAATTATTCGTGGAATTAATAAATGCGCTGCCTGTCTAAAGTGCTTAAACTTAAATGTTTTTCCCCCCAAAAAAGATATCAAATAGGGGACTTGGGTGGAGTCCTTCAACCACCAATCAGTGAAAAATGAACTAACGTTTTCTAAAAAAAAGAAAAAGGAAGTGGTAAGACCAGAAGATTCTGAAAATAGGATTGCAGTCTTCAGATTCTCTTGACAAAAATCCCCCATTTAACTCAATTCCCATTCAACTCATCCATCATCAAACTCTGAGAAAACAAACCAAATCGAAATTTGACATATATTTCAGCTTATAATTTTGACTTGGTGCTATTACTTGAATGACAGAAATATTCTCAAAGTGCTTTATTTTTACAGATAAGAGACTTTTTTCATGTTTGACGTGTACAAGAAACAGGGGCGTTTATTCACAAAGATTTAGGAGAGGGGACATAATGCTATTTTTAAAAATCAGGTGCGGTGGGGTGAGGGGGGGGGGACATTTGTTGTCTTTTTCATTTTTTTCAATTAAAATATCCATGAAAGACATTTTCCTATGAGAAATCTTCCTCCCCCCCCAAAAAAAAAAGAAAAAAAAATCAGACTCTAGGAGGGAGCCCAAAAAATTCTAAGGGGAAAAATCTAGGGAGGCACCAGGCTCTTAAATAATTGTCAGATTTTTAGCCAAAATTGACTTGGTAGACTCGCTAAAGTATTTACTTAAAATGCAGACAAGTACTTGGCAGTGCTTAAATTTTGGAACTTGGCTATACTCAACTATTACATACCACCTCTGATCACTCTAGTGATCCCCAAATACGATTGGAGCTTGCTATATATTTTGACGTTCAAAATCTGACAAAATCATAGAGAACTCAACAATATGTTTCAACCTCATTTAGAAATATCCACTAGAAAAATACTTGGTTGATTACTTCACCCTAATTAATTTATCACTGAATAAATTCGAAGTAGACCCTCTCTTAGTAAATTTCATATATGTTTTCTTTCAAATAGAACCCAAGCAGTAAAATACAAAATATTCTCTCTGAATCCCTCCCTATTTAGCATGGAATTCCTCAAGGAACCCTGTTAGGACCCCACTTATGTGTAGCATTGATTAATGAAATTGGTAAGATTTCCTCAAAGGTGTTAATATGTGGATGACCTGCTGATCCTTGAAGTATGTCATAGAACTATCAAAAATGACCCTATCAAAACCCATGTCTTAGATAAAGCTAAGAATTTACATATGAAAGTAAATTCCCCTAAGTCAAACATAATGACAATAAACTTCTTAAAATCCACTCCTGTTTTCTTAGACCCTATCCCACCTAAAATGCTAATGAAACATGTTAAACTCCTTTATGTCACAAACTTCTAATAATCTTAAGTAGGACATGCATATTTCAAGAACTCTGGGGAGTTTCCAGACAAAGGAAAGTCAAAACTAATTTTTTTTAAAGTGGATTAAACTGGTTCATTAACTTTGAAATGACCAAATGTTGACAACACTTTCCCTGTGAAAAACAAAGAAATCTTTGCTGGCCATTAAAGCAGAGAGAAAATGGGCCATTCCAGGTGGCGTTTATAGAGAGACCTATATCACATATTATATTATAGAGACCTAGGTCACACGATTACACTCCATATGATTATCCAATTTTGTCCTTCTTAGGCAGTTTTTTCAGTTATTTGCTTCCACTATCTGAATAGTGTTTTATACATTTACACATGTAAAAAAGTTGAAGAGAGACGAAGAAATAAAGTGAAAAGAATAGGTGTGTCGAATCCACCAGGATCCACCCATAAGTATTCCCCAAGTATTTCGACACGTGTCAAATTGGGTTCTGACTTATGTCAAAAACAGGTAACTTTTTTGTTCTGTCGAATTTGTTGGTGAAAACGCTCCAATTTAAGAAAATCAGAGTTTTGTACCCTTTTCTGATAAAACTTCAAACTTCTAATCAAACAGTTAGATTCGTGTATATTTTTCCTACATGCTGAAACCCTTTTCAAACCAAAAGTCTTTCAATTAAGCCTTCTGGAGTAGAAAGAGTGTTTTTTTTTTTTTTTACAAAAACTGTCCAATCAGTACCTTTACCCTAGTGGAGTCAAAAGACCTTTAGGTTCTCTAAAGATTGGAGCTAGAGTACACAAGAACAATGCCTCCTTCCTCTTTTCAGAAATTTTAATATCACAAAACTTGTCATCATGAAGTTACTATAAATTATGGCCTATTGTGATAAAATATTGGTTTTTCTTCTTTTCATTTTACAGGAAGTTGCTTTCGTTTTGCGTTATATGTCTGAAAAATGAAATAAACTTTGTCTCCCACCTATGCACAGTTTTTATTAGATTGTGCCTAACGAAGGCAAAATTAATCCAATTAGAATGAAGTTCTAGAAATTCTACCTTACACGAAGGTGTATCCAGGATTTTTGTTCGGGGGGGGGGGGGTTAACCAAAATAAATTGAGCTGATAAAAATTTAAATAGAATAATTTGCTTGTATTTTTTGAAGTCTGATCACCTTGCTGTTCTTAACCCTTGGATTTATGGCCCAAACTTAGGATTCACGAATCTGTGGATATGTGACATCATGTATATGCACCTGTTTGTGCCTTTGTACTAATAAACAATGATTTAAATCTTAGGGCTTGTTCAAAATAAATTTTCTGAAAGATTCATTGTGGAATGGGTGGAAGACAAATCTGTATTAATGCAATATAAGCATCTGATTTACATTCATGATCTGATTTTTTTTTTTGTAGCATTTTTGGATCTTATTAACACTAAAGTCCCTTCATAAATGCTGTTCCTAATATATTTAGCTGCACAGTAATGGATTATTACAATTAAAGATAGATTTATGTTACAGCTTCTCAGGATTGGTAATGTCTAGAAACCCAGGTAGAAGACCGCGAGGAGATGGAGAAAAGTCAAGGGAAAGATCCTATTCATCATATTATGACGATTCTCCATCAAAGGCCTCAGCCCCCACTATCAAGCCTATGTTGCTCCAGAGAAGACCTACTGGTTATGAACACAAGACCTTGTTCTCCAGCGAGGAAACCCAAGTTTTTGAGAGTGTGTCAACCTCCCGAAAAGCGTCTCTGCCAAGAGAAGCTGAGCAAAAAGAATCAAACCACTTTGAGAAGCCAGTCAAAATACAAACTTCGCAGGTTCATGTAGCAGAGCTTGAAAGCAGTGAAGAAAACCAAGGTAAATATGTCAGCCTTGCCATACTTTTGATCCCATCCAGCCTCTGTGGCTGTATTGGAGCTTCTTCTCTTCTCACTAATTGATCGATATGGTGACAGCACTTGGCTCTGTACTGTTTTTTTTTCTTGTACACGTTGAATTTCATTCTATAATTTTCAGCTAAATTGCTTCCGTGTTGGGGTTTTTTAATCTCCTCATATTGTAGAGCTGGGAAGCAGCAAAGAAAGCCTTTTATTTCAGCTTTTATATACTTTTAACCGTTTCGCTAGAGTTTGGAAGTAGTGAAGAAAGCCAAGGTAAATCTAAGTCTTTTGATACCTTTGTCATATCCTTTATAAATTTGGTGAACTGGTGTTGAAATTCCAAAAAACTGTCACTTTGACAGGGGAGGTAACGAGCCGTTTCTTTTGGCTCTATTACCAATGTTGTCACTGTTTAGGTGCTATTTCTTTGTATGATGGCTATTAACTGTACTAGAAGGTGCTATTTTAGGGGGTCTAAAAAGACCATGTACAGCAGGATTGCAGCATTTGGATTTGCTCTTATTAGTTCATGCAGAAAATGGCTTACCACTTGACGCCTTAGGGAATTCCACCTCATTACATCTTCTAGCTCTTCCAGCTTCAAGGTCAGATCTGTTTTTGCAGAAAAGATTTGGTTTTCTACAGAAGTGCAGTCATTTGATATTATTTTTTCTGCATTATATTGTTGATTGACTGTCAAATTTGGCTCATTTGTTTTTCACGCCAGGAAACAGGCTGTGGTAAAGTTCTTCTCTGAATCAGTATTGGCCTTGTAGCCTTATAAACCTCGAGGTTCTTATAACTTCTTTGATGTCTTACATTTCACTGAATCGAAAGGAATCCAGTCTTGTCAACTTCTTCGTTTAATTCCCAATACATAAGATTTTTGCAAGAAAGTTTCTTTGAATAACATTGGGGGTTTCCCCTGCTACCTCTCCTCGTAATCTATGAGGATTTTCAGACAATGCCTAATTTTTCGTACAATATGTATAAAAACCATAGGTGCATGCAGGCCTGACATTTATGGAGAGAAAAGATTATTTTACTTAGATGTTGTGATCAAATGCCTCAAAATATGCATTTTATGTCCCATATCTTCAATTTTTTTTCGGATAGTCTCCTTTCCAGTAACCTTACATGGATAACATTCAACCATGTGGAGAGAACTTGAAAAATAAAATTAAGTTTTTGAAAATGGGCTTTCCAGTATTTTGTTTTGGACTGACCACTTGGGGAATCTTTTCTACAAACAGGTCTGACCTTGAGGCTGGAAGAGCTAAAAGATGTTTTGGGGTGGAATTGACTATCCCGTCAAGTATTTTTTACTGCCCCAATGCTTAAGATTTTTTTGCAGATGGTTGCTTTGAATAATATTTGAGGAAACTCCCTTCATTACCTCCCCTCATAACTTGTGAGGAGTTTGCAACCAACTTACGAAAAAGACAGTAGAACAGTAGAATTTGCATTAGGTTTCAATGTCACGCTTGAGAAATATGTTTACTGCTGATAGTAGAACAACAGTATTTGCATTGGGTTTCATTGCCATGCTTGAGGAATATTTTTACTGGTGATTTATCACACAATCTATGCTAAGCGCTGCTAGTGCGTAAACGTCTAACTCTGAGGGATTGGAGGGTGATCCTAAGATTTTCCTGAAAAGGGCTGTCATATAACACGGAAAGGTTCGTGCGCAGAGAGAGAGGAAGGTTGCTGGTCCCTGGCTCCCAGAATTATTATAATCTGTGAAACGTGTCTAATGATTTTCAAATAGTTTGCTTGTTTCTTTGTAGTGACTCAAATTTGACCCACCCCACGTTTCTGCCTTACGAAGTGTTTTTGTATTCCTGCTTGCTTTAAAGTTTTCTTGAGCGGATCATCTCTTCTAATCTTTGTTGTAATCCCCTTCCCCGTGTATATTAAATCCTCAGGGATTCAACCAAATAATTTCCTTAAATTATTATATTAAATTTTGCCTATATAGATTAATTATGATAAATCATATGATTTTTAGTAATTATGTGATATATTATAATATCAATAATAATTAAAATAAATTTCAAATTATGTAATGTAATTATACTAAATAATTTAATTAAATAATATTAGATTAGAAACAACTTGGGGCTGTGAAGAGGAAGCTAACTTAAATAGTACATCAGATTTTTAATTTATGGCCAAAATCTTTAAAGACAGGAAAGTTCATTACAGTTAAGACTTGGGTGCAACGTTTTTTAAATACTTTTAAATTCCTATTTTAAACGACCGTACTAACGGTATTATTTAACTTAGAGCGGCTGCCAACTTGGGTCAGTAGTCATAAGCAAAACAAAAAAGAAGGGAGAAACAGAAAAAAGTGTTTTTTTAGGAAATTTATCAAAAACTCTGCATCATGTTTTAGTTAAAATTGCACAGAAATTGCATACCGAACGCACTTTCGTATGTATAGAAAAGCCGCCAACTTTGGCCAGTAGCCATTAGCGCAAAAAAAGAAGGGAAAATGCACAATAGAAGTGGTGTTAGAATTTTTTTCTTTTTTATTTTAATGAACGTTTTAGTTTGAAATACTACTGAAATTGTGCACTGAACGAACCCTTGTATGCTTAGAACGACTGTCAACTTGGGCCAGTACTTGTAAGTAAAAAAAAAAAAAAAAAAAAAAAAATTGAAAACGAGTGAGAACACAGAAAATATTTCTTTTTAGAAAATTTATCTTAGAAATTCTATAGAAAACTTAATAGAACTAGGTAGTTAAAAATTTCTCTGCTGAACGGGCTTTCTTACATTAATGGCCACCACCGTGGGTCAGTAGTCATGGAAAATAAGAAGAGAAAACACAGAAAAGAAATAGCTATTGTTAATTTCTGGGAAAGTGAAGAGGAACGATCCAATTTAACTGAACCTTTAAGAATAGCGTTCTGGACCACACGTAACGTCAAATTATGAATTATAGCCCAACACAACAAAGCTAAAGGTGGGTCGGTGGGTCAAAATGTTTGACTTTCTTTTCCCTTGCAAAGTAAAAGCAAGAGAAAGAAAAATTGCATTTAAAAGTCCACTGATCCCACTCAAATTTCAATATAGTTCTACTGGGCTTGAGAACACAAGTTTATCAGATCTAAAACTTCATCTTTTCTCACCTTTCTGCAAGCAAGAAGCACAAGTATGCCTCCTTGATAGCCAAATTAGCAGAAAATGCAGCAAAAAATTGCCTAAAATCCCATGCTTTCATACCTCTTCACAAACTAGAGATAGGTGTACCTCCTTAGTTAGCTAATTACAGGAGAAAATATAGTCAACAAATGCATTCTTTTGGCTCCCTTTAAGTAAAAGTCATAAGTGTGCCTCTTTAATAGCCAAAAAATAACAGAAAACTGACTTCTGAAGCCGAAATTACCTACTTTCATGTAGCCTACTGACGTAAGCGAGATGATGTATTGACAACTTACAATACCCGTGACTCAAGTTTATTAAAATTGAACAACACCTCAAAAACGCATGGTCACTGTGAAACTCTACAGGAAGCATGCCAACACTAGACGGGGAATCAGTTTCTTCTCCAACCGATTTGTTTACCTTTGGAATCCTCTCAGCCAGGAGACAGTCTTGTCTCCCAGTGTTGAAGCTTTAAAACCATCAGTTGGCAAGGATTGGTTCTGCAAATACGTTCTAAGACCACACTGGCTCTAAATGATGTTTAAAAAAAACGTAATTAGAAAAAGCAAGTAAACGAGGTTAATTTTAGCCAGTAGACCAATAATTTCAGCCAGCGAAAAGACAAACGCAAATATATCGGCAACGACCTCCGCCAAGTCGTCTTCAGTGCTAAACACAAAAAACTAGCCTTTTGAAATAAACTCTAACAGAATAGAAGAAACACTGAATCAAACGAACGAAAAACCAAGTCACAGTGGTCTTTTTCTTTGAGCACTGAAGACGGCTTGGCGGAGGTCCTGGCTGAAATATCTGCTTTTGTCTTTTCGCTTCTTAATGTCCACTCACTTAAATCACCCTCGTTTTTTTTTCAAATTATATTTTATCATATTTAATTTTTGTTGTCAAACATTGGTGTAGTAAGCCAATGCGCACAACTTAGGATGTGCCTAATGTCAGAGCCGTTCCTAGGGTTGATGGTGCGCAGGAAAAAATTAAATACACTGCCCTGCTTCCAACTCAAATATAAGAAAACGAAGTCGGATCGAAGTGCGAAAAATTTGATAAAAGCGGGCAACCCCCCAGTCGCGGTGCACCCCATTCACGGTGGCCGGGGCAACTGGCCCCTGCCGCCCCCTCCCCCCTTTGAACGGCACTCCACAGGAAGGCATCCACATGAATTCTTCCTTATCGCTGGCAAGTGCGATTTAGGGTGAAAAAAATTAAGGTAAAATAGCCTACAACTCTATCCTTTCTCACCTCGCTGCAAGTAAGAGGTATAGATGTGCCTCCTCAATAGCCAAAGTAGTCGTTAAATTCACATAAATTAGATAAACCCATGTATAATTCTTCTATTACTTTTTTAGGAATGAAAAAGGAACTACCCGTAAAGCTTTTGGATGAAATGCTTGTTTTCTCGAATAGTGTTTTGCAGTTTTTAAATGAGCAGTCAGACTTTTTAGTCGTTGGTTGTATCGGAACACAAGGTGTTGGAAAGTCGCATATATTATCGTCTGTTTTTCAGCACGACAGAAAACGAAAGTAAGTTTCAGTTATTGTTGTCGTAATGTTTTTAGTTTAAATCCTAAACAAAAATATATACCAATTCTACGCCAAGCTAAAGCTTTTTTTTTATATATCATCCTTCTGATTTACAAAACTAGTATTATTCTACTGAGTCGTCCTACAAATAATTAATTGATTGGAAAAAATAAACGCTTTTAAAATAATAAAACATAAAATCGCGAATAAAGGAAGAAAAAGAGGATTTTATTTTTAAAATGTGTTAAATTTGTTACATTTTGTAAACGTTCACTCATATTATTGATTTTTGACGTATTTCTGTTTCTTGTTTTTGTATCTACTATTTCACTGTATCTATACGTACAATGTATATAGATACTATACCTACAAGTATATCTATACACGAATATAATCTGATATATATTTGACTTTACCTATTATTATTTCTATTATTTGCTGTTTCTAACCTACAATGAATTTTCAGATTTATACTGATGTATCTACTATTTTACTACTATGCAGCTACTCTTTGTTCTCTCCTTCTTACAGTAAAATCTCTATTATATATACTTTTCTACAGATAATCTTACAATGAAATATCTGATATGTATGATTATCTATTATTCCACTGTCGTATGTGTATTGTTTATTGTCTCCTACCTGCAACGAAATATCTGCCCTATGCTAGTGTATCTACTACTTTACCTATATACAACTACTCTTTGTTGCGTCATATCTACTATGAAAGATCTACTATATATACTACTCTACAACTATATATCTACTGTTTGTTGTCTCTTATCTATAGCGATACTAATTTATATTTACCATATAAGGTATATTTCATGATATACAACTTGGTCAGAGTTGTAAATTATTAATGTAAAATATTCAGCCAGCACCTTACCATAGACCTTAGTTCCTCCTGTACCTCCAGAAACACACATGACGTCAGTGAGGAGCCTCCAATCGTCTCCGTCACATTACCTCTTTCCGGTGAGTCAAAAATCAAGCAATCAGAGTAACAATATTTGGCAAATATATGTTCAATACTGCTCAATTATTACAGGAGTGCCTTTACGCGGCGCCTATGTCAGTGTTCTACTAATATATACACTGCTCCGGCAGGGAGCTAGCAGAGCTAAGTCGGTGACATAAACCATTCTTCCCCTCATAATGCTGATCATCAGGACCACATACAGCAGTGAATTCCATGGCAGTATTACCTGAAAGAGCTTCGCTTGACGTTCTTTCACCATGTAGAAGGACCTTCCAGTTGAGGCTTTTTAGTTGCTACATCTAAAGAATGAAAAAAGAAGTTGATAGTGAAAAAAAGAAGCTGATAGTGAAAAAAGAAGGTGCCGTGAATCCTGATGGAAAAAATAAAACAAAACAATCTTTGTAAATGAAGATTTTTTGGAAGTAGTGACAACTAAACCAATATATACAAATATTTCGCCTTTATAAATAATAACCGTTCTCAGCAAAATAGAAGAAAAGCTGATACCTAAAAAAGTCTGCATTGAAAACCACCAGAGAAAAATATTTTACAACTCGAAGGACTTCAAAATTCGAAGTCCTTCCCCATTCATACATAATGGGGACTGCTCGCTTGGCTTCAGGTACCGGCTGAATTTCCTCACTTGATTGATTTCAAAGCTGAAGATTTGTGGTTGGCTAGGAGTTAAGGACACTTATCAAATATATGGGTAGGTTCTTTGGCTATATAAGCAATAACCTTCGTTATTGCAATAATTAAACACAGATAAATTGAGTGTTCATTGTAACATATAATTTTGGTTTTTAATTTAAAAAACATTTTTATTTGATGTCGTCTGTTTTGAGTTATTTTTGTATTTTTTGCATCACTTTTCGTTTACTTTGCTGATAATTGTAATTGGTTATACAGCCAATACATTTGTATGTGGTGGTTTATTTGTAAACGCCTCAAAAAGATTATCATTTATTGGAATTAATTCAAAATTAACTTTTTCCAAAAAAAAGAAGTTTTTCAAAGAAAAACAAAGAGCTAAATTAAATATAAAGCAACAAAATAAAATTCTGAAGACCAGAAAGTCATCTGGGGTTTATTACTGAAAATAGTTTTTATTTCGTGTTATGTGTTTTTATTTTTCTTAATATCAACAACGAAAAAGAAAATTATCATAATAACCAAGATTAGTGACAAAAAACTACTGAAATGTAGATTGATTATTTAATATATGTTAAAATTCATTCCTGAAAGTCTCAGGAATTTTGGATTTATTAACGTTATAAAAGAAAAAAGTTTAGAATGTATTATGTTTTCAGTAAAGCGCAAATAGCGTTCTGGTCTGATTTATTTTGATGATCTATCTTTAAGATTTATTCCAAAAATTTTTTTCTGAAGCTTTTTGCAGTTTTTTCATTCCTTGTTGAGAATTTTTAGAAAACAAGCTGTAAACAAGCTGACAAACAAGCTGTACTTAGATTTGATTCAAAATTAAATATCAAACCTTTAAGACGTAAACTTTTTGGAAGCTGAAAATTATTCTGATGATTTTGAAAAAAAAGAAAAACAAGAAGAATACTAAGAAAATATATGCAAATGAAGACATGATTTATTAGGCTTGGTTTTTTAGAGGCAACCATGCTCACGTGACTGATATTCCAATGGACAAAATTAATTGTATGCATTCAGGTAATATCTGAAATTGACCCACATAAGAAGTAAAAAATAAAAGAAAATATAAAACATGAAAATTATAAGCAGTTGAACATTTACCTTGCCACTATTGTGTTTTGTAGATATATTCAATTCTTTTCGATAAATTTGTTAATTATTTAGGTGCTAGTTTATATGTGAGAATAGTTTTTTTTTACTTAGATTTTTGTTTCCTGTTCAGTCCCATGAAGATATAGAAAACAGCAATCATAAAACATCTGGAATTGATTTATACATTACCCCAGAAAGAATAATTCTTTTAGACTGCCAACCTGTTCTATCCTGTTCAGTTATGTATAGTGACATACAGGTAAAGTGTAAACAAATCCTATTATTAATATCTTTTCAAACGGATATAATTAATTTGAACCTTTCTACCATAGTCACTATGACATTGGTTTCTTTTATATATATGCATAGTAAAAGATAAACCTCATTGTCTGATAAATAAAACTAGACAAGCAACACAAGAAAAAAAAAGTTGCCACCCTCCTAAATATAAAGAAATTTTTAATCTCCCTTCACATCTAGTATAAAAAATAATATAAAAATACTCGATTTTGGCAATATTGCTATAATTTATCTAAGAATGGATTTTGGAACTTGGACCTCCCCTCCCCCATAAATGGCTAACCCTCCATAAAGGTCTTACGCCCTCCTTATTACTGAATCAGTGTCGCGGGTATGACCTGCATTAATTAATCATTCTTGTATAATTATTTATCTTATGAGGAGAGCCAGATTATCCTATCGGCTATTTATTGGTGCTTGCTTATTAATTCTCCTAAGTTCATTCATTTCATGCGTTTCATATTTTGTAACTTGCCGCAGATATAT
>JAQQPU010003764.1:12040-26323 GCA_029168905.1 Artemia sp. Kazakhstan ARC1039 | reverse complement strand
GTCGTTCAAGATTGGACGGTTGATCTCAATTTACTTAGGTAAGGTGTGTTCTCATTATTTGCGTTCAATTGTTATTCCATAGGGTTTACGGCATACTGAGGAATGTTTGAAATTGTAGCAAAGCATTAGTTGAGCTTCAACGGGAAGAGTAGTGAGGTAAGGGGATGAGGATAGGAGAACTTCTCATGTTAATAGAAATTTATGTTTGTTTTGAGTTGAACGAATGGTATACGACTAGAATTGGGCTGTTGAGAAGGAAATCTGTTAAGAAAATAATTCTAACTTTATAACATGCAGAATAATTGTAGTTAACATATTTTGACTCTGGTTCCAGAATAATTTACACCCCCTCCCCTGTAATGTGCAAATATATAACCCTAATTATATATTTCCTATGTGTTTTTCGTTTCTTATTTTCGTCACCGTTGATTCAATAGTGAAATTGCCGTCAAATGTATTAACTGCAATTAATCCACATATTATGAAGTAAGAATTATTTTCTTGACATGCTTTCTTCTCAACAACCCCAATTTTAGGTTTATACCGTATACACGTTTATATATACGCATAGGAGTTGACGTCACATCCATACGCGTTTCTTGCTGTTCTGTTTCCTTTAGTAATCAACAAACTTTTTGCACAAAATACGTTTTTTAAAAAAAAGTAAAGAACTCCATTAAACCAAAAATGAACAAAAATAGAATCAAATAATCTACCAAGCATACAACTACCACAAATCAGTATCAATAAATAAATGAAACCCAAAACAAGCAGAAAATAAGATAAGTCGAACTCAAAACGAGCAGAAATTAATCTGAGTAGGGTTCTAAACCCTATGCTTTCTAAAAGCCAGAACATAATTTGTAGTTTACTGAAAAAAATTCAAATGAAACTGAAAAAATGTCTATTGTCAGTTTAATATACATATGCTGATATTTATTCCTTAAAATCTCAATTAATTTTTGATTTCTTAAAGTTATAAAGGTGAAAAAATTTAAAAGAATTTTTTTCAGTAAAGTACAAATTATATTCTGGCTTTTAGAAAGCATAGGGTTTAGAACTCTACTCAGATTAATTTCTGCTCGTTTTGAGTTTGACTTATTTACTTATAAAAAGTAAATAAGTTTGACCCATAAAATTTTATTGGATGTTTTTGGGGAAATGGTGGGCGTGGGAGGGGTGTTAGTTTTCCTCCAATCACTTTTGACTATTAAAAAGGGTAATAACTCTTCGAAGTTTTCGAAGTTTCTATAACAACGCTCTCTATAAAAACCTTATAAGCCCCCAGGAACTGACTTACAACCCTTGCTCTGAGGGGCGTGTGTATGTGTGTGTGTGTGTGCGGGGGGGATGGGGGTATCATCCTCCAAGACATAATATCCAGAACTTTCAACTACGTTGAAAAAATGGCTATCTCAAAATTTTGATTGGATGGGTTTGGGGAAATGGTGAGCGTGAGAGGGGGTTAGTTGCCCTCCAATTAGTTTCGACTAGCCTATTAAAAAGGACACTAGCCCTTTCAATTTCCAGTTGAATGAGCCTTTTTTGAAGTTTCTTCGACAACATTTTCTATAAAAACCTTATATGCCCCCAGGGCATACCTTAAAACCATAGCCTTGAAGTCTGTGGGGGAGGTTGTTATCCTCAAGAACCTCATTTCCAGAACTTTCATCGACCTTGAACAAAGAGGCTTTCTCCAAAATTTTGATTGGATGGGTTTGGGGAAATGGTGGGCGTGAGAGAGGGGTTAGTTGCCCTCCAATCACTTTCGACTATTAAAAAGGCCAATAGCCCTTTAAATTTCCAATCGAAGAAGCCCTCTTTGAAGTCTCTACGAAAACGCTTTCTATAAAACCTTATATGCCCCCAGGACATCCACAACCCTTGTCCTGAGGGGTTTGGGGGTTTGTTATCCTCAAAATCATATTTTACAGAACTTTCATCTACATTGAAGAAAATGCCTATTTCAAAAGTTTAATTGGATATGTTTGGGGAAATGGTGGGCGTGAGAGGGGGGTTGGTTGATCTCAAAAATCACTTTTGACTGTTAAAAAGGGCACTAGCCCTTTCAATTTCCAATCAAATGAGCTTTTTTGAAGTTTCTACGACAACAGTTTGCATAAAAACCTTATACGCCCCCAGGATATAACTTACAACCCTTGCCCCGAGGGGGTTATCATCCTGAAAGACCTAATTTCTAGAATTTTTAACTACGTTGAACAAAGTGAATATCTCAAAATTTTGATTGCATGTGTTTGGGGAAATAATGGGCGTGAGAGGGGGGTTAGTTGCCCTCCAATTGCTTTCAACTATTAAAAAGGGTACTTGCCTTTTCAATTTCCAATCGAGTGAGCCCTTTTTGAAGTTTTACGACAAGACTTTCTATAAGAACCTTATATGCCCCCAGGCCATAACTTACAAACCTTGCCCTGAGGGCTGTAGGGGAGTTTCATCCTCAAAGACATAATTTCCGGAATGTGCCCTTTTTTAAGTTTCTACGAAAACACTTTCTATAAAAACCTCATATGCCCCCAGGGCTTAAGTTACAACCCTTGCCCTGAGGGGTTTGGGGTGGTTGTCATCCTCAAAAACCTAATTTCTAGAAGTTTCAACTACGTTGAACAAAATGGCTATCTCAAAATTTTGATTGTATGTGTTTGGGGAAATGGTGGGCGTGAGAGGGGGTTTAGTTGCCCTCCAATCACTTTCGACTATTAAAAAGGCACTAGCCCTTTGAATTTTCAATCGAATGAGTCCTTTTTCAAGTTTCTACGACAAAGCTTTCAGTAAAAACCTTATATGCCCCCTGGGCATAAACTTATAACCCTTGCTCTGAAGACTGTGGGGGGAGTGTCCTGCTCAAAGATATAATTTCCAGAACTTTCAACTGCGTTGAACAAAATGGCTATCTCAAAATTTTGATTGGAAGTGTTTGGGGAAATAATGGGCGTGGAAGGGGTGTTAGTTGCCTTCCAATCACTTTCGACTATTAAAAAGGGTACTTGCTATTTTAATTTCCATTCGAATGAGCCCTTTTTGAAGTTTCTACGTTAATGCTTTCTTAAAAAACTTTATATTCCCCCAAGGCATAACTTACAACCTTTGCCGTGAGGGCTGTGGGGGGGGGGGTTTCATCCTCAAAGACCTAGTTTCCAGAACTTTCAACTACGTTGAATAAAATGGCTATCTCAAAATTCTGATTCGATGTATTTGGGTAAAAGGTGGTCATGAGAGGGGGGTTAGTTGCCCTCCAATCACTTTTGACTATTAAAAAACGCACTAGCCCTTTGAATTTACAATCGAATGAGCCCTTTTTGAAGTTTCTACGACAAAGCTTCCTATAAAAACCTTATATGCCCCCAGGGCATAACTTACAACCCTTGCCCTGAGGGGTGTGGGGGATTATCCTCCTCGAAAACATAATTTATATCTGGAAATCAACTACGATGAACAAAATGGCTATTTCAAAATTTTGATTAGATGTGTTTGGGGAAATGGTGGGCGTGTAAGGGGTGTTAGTTGCCTTCCAGTCACTTTCGATTATTAAAAAGGGTACTAGCTATTCCAATTTCCAATCGAATGAGCCCTTTATGAAGATTTTACAACTCCTTCGATACGAAGTGTCCTGGTATGGGAAAAAAATACATTGTGCTAGTTGCCCTCGAATCTTCTTGATCACTTAAAAAGGCCGTAGAACTTTTGATTTCTAATCAAATGAGCCTTCTCCTGGTCTTCTTGGATCACTGGTTTGATACGATCGTCCTTGGGGAAAAAAGAAGAAAAAAAAAAAACAGCAACGAAAAACAAGCAAATAAACACACTTCCGTGATATTTCTTCTATCAAAAATGCAAAATTCCCCATATGTGTAAGTAGGAACTTGATACCTCTACAGTGGAGTTCTCTGATGTGCTGAAAATGATGGTATGATTCCTTTTAAGATCATTTGACTTCTTGCGGGTGTTTTCTCCCGTTTTCGAAAATTGCGCAAAAACTTTAAAAGCAATTTTTGTTACTATTGAGGCGAGGCACTCCTTACCTGCAGTTCGTTACCACGAACTGTTAGACTAGAGAATAATAGCAGTTTTTCATTAGAAGCGAAAAACTGCCTTTTTACAGTGTTTTAAATATTCATCCATGGTTTTATCTACTTTTTTTTGGAGAGGCTTAAATTTGGTTTTGACACGTGTTTCAGTTATTTTGGTGCCTCCTCCCATAGTAAAATAAATAAAACCACAGTTTAGGTAAGAAAAACAACAAAAAAGTCAAACATTTACGAGGGTTATGAATGAATCTAAATAAACCATTTTCAAAGTGAAAAGTGTAACAAAACATATAGCGTACGGTAACAAGAGTTGTATTTGTAACTGCACACAACTCAAGAGTTATGTTTTTTTTTGTCATGCCATTACATATGGTGAGTTTTTTAATTTAATTCGTTAAATCATTTTTATTAAATTTGCATATAATGTGTTGAGTGAACCCTCTGCCAAACTTTTATTTAAATACAAATTATTATTTAGCTTAATTTTAATTTCTATTGCCTCTCTAACAGCTTTTCTAATACCCAAATCATTGTTAATAAGGGAGGTATTTTCAAAAAGTATTTTATGGCTAGGGTTTTCAAAAATATAGCTGCTTAGTGCAGAATCAAAAGAACTATTAGAATTTAAAGCCTTTGTTATATGGTCCTTATACTGTTGCAGACGTTTTCTCTAAATTTTGTTGGTTTCTACCCATATAATGGATGCCGCAGTCGCAGGGTATTTGATACACCCTTCTTTGATGAATTGCCTTATTTCGTGTTGTTTTTCTTCAGTCCTGGTTGAACTTATTTGAAGTAATGATCTTAGGATTGTTTTACTTTTTAATTTCAGTTTTAATTATCAGGTACTTTTATTGTAAGTCTTATTTTATATTTTTATGTGTTGCTTTGGGACGGCTTTGGAATATAGAGCCGAAATGTTCATTTAAGAATAAGGAATTTCACTGTCTTAGATTAAAATCCTCTTAGATGTATTACCTGTTGTTGTTTGTATGGTGGAAAGCCAGCGTGGTCTTCGTTGGTGTTTATATTACAGATTATTATTTTCCTTATATCCGAATTATTACATCATATATTATTATATATTATATTATTTATATATTATATTTTATATTATTACCTTTAGTTATTATATTGTATCCAAATTATTATATTATTTGAATCGGAATTTGTATTATTATTTTTATCTGAAAAGGCATTGTATAGCCCGTAGCTTATTTTCAGGTTAATACAAACAGCTGAGATGTTAAAACCATCATTCCCTCCGTTAAATCAAGATGAACCATATGTAGAAGCTTTCCCTCATTTGGCTTTTATTTTCAATCGTGCATTTGATGATGATTCAAGAACAGACCGCCGTCTAAAACTGTCAGTGAGTCCATTACTGATAATGTTTCCTAAAATTGTAGCATAGGAAATTGCGGCCTTGAATTTATGTAAAAACTTGTAGCCTAAAAAAGGTATTTTGTATGTTTACAATCGTGCGTCTGATGATTATTCAAGAACGAACCGCCATCTAAAACTATCAGTAAGTCCATTACTGATTATTTTTCATAAAATTGTGGCATTAAATTTTTGGCATAAAATGTTACGGTCTATCATATGATTATGAAAGACTGCCGTCTTAAATTGTCAGTAAGTTTATTACTTATAATATTTTCTAAAATTGTAGCATAAGAAATTGAGGCCTTGAATTTATGGCATAAAATCTTGTGGCTTATCATAAAATTGTGGCCTAAAAATATGTTTTTCTTATGTATTTTCAATCGTGCGTCTGATGATGATTCAAGGACAGACCGCTGTCTAAAACTGTCAGTAAGTCCATTACTGATAATGTTTCCTAAAATTGTAGCATAAAGAAATTGCAGCCTTGAATTTATGGCATAAAACTTGTGGCCTAAAAAACGCATTTTGCATATTTACAATCGTGCGTCTAATAATTATTCAAGAAGAAACCGCCATCTAAAACTATCAGTAAGTCCATTACTGATTATTCTTCCTAAAACGGTGGCATCAAATTTTGGCATAAAATATTACGGTCTATCTTAAAATGATGACAGTGTCGTCTTAAATAGTCAGTAAGTCCATTACTGATAATTTTTCCTAAAATTGTAGCACAAGAAATTGAGGCCTTGAATTTATAGCATAAAATCTTGTGGCGTATCTGACCATTGTGGCCTAAAAATATTTTTTTTATGTATTTTCAATCGTGCGTCTGATGATGATTCAAGAACACACCGCCGTTTAAAACGGTCAATAAGTCTATTACTGATAATATTTCCTAAAATTGTAGCATAAGAAATTGTGGCCTTGAATTTATGGCTTAAAACTTGTGGCCTAAAAAAGGTATTTTGTATATTTACAATCGTGCGTCTAATGATTATTTAAGAACAAACCGCCATCTAAAACTATCAGTAAGTCCATTACTGATTATTTTTCCTAAACTTGTGATATTAAATTTTTGGCATAAAATACTACGGTCTATCATAAAATTATGACAGACTGCCGTATTAAATTGTCAGCAAGTCCATTACTGATAGTATTTCCTAAAATTGTAGCATAAGAAATTGAAGCCTTGAATTTATGGCATAAAATCTTGTGGCATATCTTAAAATTGTGGCCTAAAAATATGTTTTTTTTAAGTATTTTCAATCGTGCGTCTGATGATGATTCAAGGACAGACCGCCGTCTAAAACTGTCAGTAAGTCCATTACTGATAATGTTTTCTAAAATTGTAGCATAAGGAATTGCGGCCTTGAATTTATGGCATAAAACTTGTGGCCTAAAAAACGCATTTTGTATATTTACAATCATGCGTCTAATGATTACTCAAGAACAAACCGCCATCTAAAACTATCATTAAGTCCGTTACTGATTATTCTTCCTAAAACTGAGGCATCAAATTTTGGCATAAAATATTACGGCCTATCTTAAAATGATGACAGTGTCGTCTTAAATTGCCAGTAAGTACATTACTGATAATTTTTCCTAAAATTGTAGCGCAAGAAATTGAGGCCTTGAATTTATAGCATAAAATCTTGTGGCGTATCTGACAATTGTGGCCTAAAAATGTTTTTTTTTATGCATTTTCAATCGTGCGTCTGATGATGATTCAAGGACAGACCGCCGTCTAAAATTATCAGGAATTTTATTTCTGATAATGTTTCCTAAAATTTAGGCATAACAGATTGTGGCCTTACATTTGTGGCATGAGATATTGCGATTTTTCTTAAAATTTTGGCATAAAAATATGTTGTTGGCTTTGTATTTTCAATCGTGCGTCAAATGATGATTCAAGTACAAACGTTTCCTAAAACAAAAAATTACCCATTACCAATAATGTTTCCTAAAATTGTGGCATAAAAGAATTATTGCCTTAAATTTGTGGCATAACATATTGTGTCGTATCTCAGTACGGCACAATATATGCCTCTCAATAAGTTGTGTAAAAATATATTTTTTGGTATTTTCAATCGTGCGTTTAATGAGGATTCAAGTACAAACTGTCGTCTAAAAATGTCATTAAGTTCATTACTTATAGTATTTTCTGAAATTATGGCATAAAATTTACGGCATAAGATATTGTGCCCTATATTAAATTTATGGCCTATCTTAAAACTGTGGTCTGAAAATATGCTTTCTTATATTTCTGATGTATCAAGGTCAGGTGAAAGGCTTAATCCCTGCCAATAAAAAATAAAAAAGGAAATCCTGGCCTTAAAGTGCCAAAGACAGGGAAAATGGTATCTAATCTTTTGTGTCGGTTAAGTGTTTGACGCTTGCACAATCAAATATAGTAGGAAAAACTGAAATTTTTATTTTTGATAAGAAACATCTTAACATGCAACTATGTATTTTTTTTGGTAGTGGATTTGTCAAATAAAGAATAAAAAAAAAGAAGGAAAAATATTGGTGAAAAACAAGTACTAAATAAGCCAAAAATGTATTGCACCAAAAAGCTTTAGAGGGTTTGACTTTCCTTTGAAGGCAACTTTCCCATTCAACAGATTGTCAATTTTGATTTTTTGCTGACGAGAAGCGGCGAGACGAGGTGACAAATTTAACTAATTGCTTATTTATTTTCATGGTTTAACATAGTACTATCCTAATGAAAATACATCTTATTTATGTCTTAAAAACTGTCCTGATTGATGAAAACTTTGCACCGTCCTAAAAAATTAATAGCTTCGTAACAAGCCAAAAGAGAAATCGTAAAAAAACAGGGTTAAATGGGTTAGAACTCGTATGAATATAACAAACGAAATATTGAGAAAACACGTATCATTATTTTAAAACAAAGTAGTGGACAAAAAAAAGCAACAGTATGAATTAAGAATGAAAATATATCTAAGTATGAATCTACATAATTATAGTATACGTAGACTAATAATAGTTTGAGTATAATAAATTTGTATGGATACAAGATGGGTCCAGGGTAAAAAATGAAACATTTGAAATGCGTAAACTGAATATGATGGTGTTTTTCATCAGGGGCATAACTCCAGCATTTTTATTGGGGTGGCAAGAGGGGTCTACATCCACAGAAACAAAGGGCATGGATTATATAATATTTTTTTCTCCAACTGCCCCCTTTGCCCCCTTCCAAATGAGGCCACTGTTTTTCATTAAATATTTTATTCCCGATTTTCCCTAATTTTTAAGACATAAATGGTTGTTTCCGCTTTACCAATTCAGGCGATCAGATTTGCTTTTAACTAGTCTTGTAATTTTATTTATAGCCTTAGAATTTTTGCTTTCTTTCAGAGGTAATGTCAACGACAGATGACATGAGCAAAAAAAAAAGAAAAAAATTTTAGAAAAAAAATTGTTACTCATAACGCAACCAAGAAACAAACAATTGAGGAACTTTGCATGCTTTTCAATGAATTTTTCAAGTCTCAAATAAGTCGATGATTATTATCATGCAAAAACATGAACGAAATAATATTTTTCAAAGGCGATCATTGTTATACTAAACCATTTAGGTTATCCGGCTCGCAAACGAATTCACCTTTGAGACTCTACAACAAGTTTTTACAGCAGCTTCGCTAATATTCAGCAAAATTTAGATTCTAGTATGGTAGACAAAGTCATGTGAGCGGGGGGGGGGGCTCCCCCCCCCCCCCCGTGGCTAAATGATGCGGCCTTGTTTTTATATTTTTGTTCTGAGATTTCTATTATATAGCATTAAAAGTACCAATTCGACAAGGTTTGCCCCCCCCCCTGGAATTCAGCTTATGGGCGCCCATGCGTGGTAGCCCTGCATTAGGTTTAGAAGCTTTGTTTTACTCCATTACTTCTTGTGCAAGAGCTGAAATCGTGCGAAATGTTACCCCCAGGGACAGTTTTGGTTCTTTTGATTGTTTGTTTTGATTTGGAAGATTTTAAAATATAAGATATATTTCCAAAAAAAAAAAACATTGAACAAATACAATAAACTGATCCCCACAATGGCTCTACGGTTATCCATTGATTTTTCTTTTTTTATTTTCATATGAAAGATTTTCCTTACCTTTGAAATAAAAACCATTTTGTAAGGGAATAGGATAAACGTTAATTATGAACATGAATTGCATCAAAAGTTTTTTTTTGCAATTGTGAACACAGGCAGGAGATGAATAATAATCGAAATTAATTATCCGTGATTTGGACGTCTATAATCCGACAATTCTAGTTTCAAAGCTTTCTGCTTTTCTAAGTCAACATAGAAGAAAAATGACATTGAGGTTGCTAAAACCCACGTGTTTCTATTCTAAGTTAATACAGTACGTCTAATATTGGAATCAGAAGTTTCGCTGTTATATGTTATCTTATACTCTGCTAGTATTTTCTGGTCTGAAAGATGTGGACAATTTACAATCTAATGGAAACACTGGTGACACTCCTTATTTTAAACTTTCCACCAGCATTCTCGTCTAAGAAGTCTAGCAGGTAAAATAAAAGAATATGATAAAAAATGGAATACAACAGGGTTGGGTGTACGCCTAGAAGGTTGCATCTGACATTTTACACATTTGAAGTAATTGCCAAAAACTGTTAGCTTAGTTGTCAGAAGGACAACATGGATCAGAGGAATAAAAGTGTGGTTGGACATACAATCTATCAATAATCTTCTCTTTAAAAACAGGCTAGGAAATGGTCTTTTGCAGTTATCTCAGAAGTGTGAAATTGTAAGTTAAGACCTTTTGGCGATGTATCGTAATTATTTAGAGTATCATATGTAGCCATAGAGACCCGATTGCCAAATAGACGGGTTTTATGGGAATGAATTCCGTATTGTATGGTATCAGAGAAGACAAAATTTAGTCCCAAAGTCTGTTAATGTGAAAAAGTAATTATAGCACATACCATAACTAGACATTTTAGCTTGTGTACCAGAAAAGAAGAGAACCGGAGTTAGGTACAAAGTCAAATATTTCAGCGAAACTCAAACAAAAATAAGTGGATATCTTTTCTTTTTCGTGAAATTAACTTTTTTGTAGAAGTTCTGTAAAAAAAAGAAAATTCTCTTCAGCATAATTCTTGATTTTTTATACATTAAAATTCAAACTTTGTTCTTACCTCTTTCTTCATTTGAAATTGCAGATTAATCTGCAAAAAAAAAAAAAAAAAAAAAAAAAAAAACGTTGTATATACTTTTTTTTTGTGAGGGTTCAATAAATAATTTTGCTTTTTTCCCCCAAGACTAAATCCAAGGTCTCCTAGTCTCCCACTCTCATAAGGCCAAAGAGCCTATGTAGGGGTCTAAAGCTTTGTAATTTTTCTCTGCTTTCTTTAAATAAATTGGTTGACCGATTGATTGATTGATTGATCCTAAGCCCCCAAAAATTTTCTTGAAGTTTCAACTCGACCCCCCCCCCCCATCCCTGTGATAAAACAGGGTTTACTTTACAAACAACTTACAAGAATCATTACATTTTAATGTAACTTACAGATTGTATGTAATCTCCTTAATATAAAAAATTCGCTAGTCTTCAGTCTTTAGGCATAGAAAGAAAGTGGAATGCTCTCTTGTGAATATTAGAAACATACGAACGCTTCAGGTTAGGCTACTGTCTCTTTAAAGACGCTTGCCATCCGTTGTATAACATCACATGACTCTTTCCAAATTAGTGATTGGCTGAGAGTTACCGACATTACCAATTAAATGAAATAGAATAGCAGTGAGACAATGATGATCTTTATACATCATCTGCAATCATCGTTGAATAACAATGGAAACTAATTATAGTCAAATTTTTTCTGAAAGATTAATTTTTTTATCTTTTATTAGATCTTATTTATTGTTTAACACTTTACATTTTTAAGGCAATGCTGAGAAGTGTATTTTCCAAATCAAATTTAAAAGTAGAATCAGGAATAAGCAATGTACAAGATGCCCCTCATCTGCCAATAAATTTATCATTTTTTGGAGAAGAATCTCAAGATGAGGCTGGTAAGAAATTATCTTATATCGCTCTTTTAATCCTGTTAATCTAGAAGCAATCGGAATTAGAAGTTAATCTAATTAATCTAGAAGTATTAAAAGTCTAAAAGTCTTCTATTGCTTTTTAGTTTGGTGCTCGTCCATGTTCCTTTTAAATACTATTGAAGATTGTCGAGAGGGGCCCTTAAGTTTGCCACTAAAATAAAAACGACCAGAGCCATCTTGCGCTATGCAAAGACACCCTAAAGCTAATTATAAAAAAAACAACTAAAATTATTATTTGTTATCTTTTTGCTTATATCTTTTATTAATTTTGCTTTACGTCGGGCTGAAAAGAAACGCAGTTTTGTATTTTACCTTTTTGTTGCTTTAGCTTTCTTTTTGTTTTATTTATTTTTGCTTAGCTAAAATTGATCCGATAAACCTATTCTAAAAATTAATCCAATTAATTCAGGTATTGAATGCCCTTCTTCCGGTTGGTTTTAAAGGAGTTCACACCATGAAAGAGAGAATTTAATAACGTATAATAAATAAAAAATTGTAGCTAAGTCACCTAAATATTGAAGCTTGTCCTTTTTTGCTTTAATTTTCCTTTAGTTTTATGTATTTTTGCTGTTATTTCTGAATCTAAGCTAAAATTGGTCTAATAAACCTCATCTAAAAATGAACCCTGTTAATTCAGGTATTAAATGTCATTCTTCCGGTTGTTTTTTAAGGGGTTCACTCCATAGAGAGAAAGGATTTATAAAGAAACACCTAATAAACAAAAAGTTGTAACACTTCCCTTAAAAGTCGAAACTTGTCCTTGGGGGAAGTAGTGAAAACTAATCACTGAAAACAAAACTTGGCTACCGACACCATTAACACCACCGCACTAAACAATAAATATAAAAAACAAGCATTGTTACCTTGTAGATAATTTCTTAAACTACAAGTATAAAATTAGTATAGATCAACTTTACACAATGAAGGCTAAAAGAAGGGGTGAAGAGAAGGAGGAGATTCACATATATAGTTTATCAGTTATGTAGGGAAAGAAAGGTAAATCAATTATGCTTTGACCATGGCTGTTCGGTCCAAAACTTAAGAGTGTATCGTGCACTATTTTGATGGAAAAAGTGCCATTTTTTTCCGGTAGATTTTTATGTATTGACCGTATTTGCAAAGGCGTAGTTACTTCACACGAGGTAGGAAAGACCAGCCATGATTAGGAAAAGAAATATTAAATCTCCTTACTGAAAATACTACCAAGCATGGTTTTGTATGCTAAATCAAAGAGTTTTGGCAATTTATAAGAGTCGAGGCTGCCGCTAGTTTCTAAAAACTCATCAACCCCATCTAAAATTTTGTATTTCTTGGTATTTTTTCAAGTTTTGTAATCTTTTTGAGAAATTGAGATCAAGCACTTGTCACTATACTGATTTTGCCAATTGTACTACTTACACTAATTTTTCCTTATTACACCGAAAAAATACTAAGAAATACCAAATGCTAGATGGTGTTGGAGATTTTTTTGTCGCTATTAGCTCCATGTCCTCTCTTGTAAAATGCCCATACTCTTTCTACTAAAATTCATTTAATCTTTAAAAACTGGGGCCTTGTGTCATTTTTATTGCCTCCTTTCCCTTGCTCCGTGCACTCTGGTTGGCAGTTTTGGCCTTTGAACCTCGAACGATGTCATTTCCTAGGATTTTCTTTTTCAATGACAATTGTTAGATTTTATAGTTCATAACACAACAATACATGTAGTTTTAAAATTAGTTTTGAGAAAAAGGTTTCCGTTTCTAGCTTGAATAATCTCATTGTCCGCTCAAGAGACGGACCTGAAGACAGACACAGGCTTGTGGGCAGAATCAGGGACGTAAGCAGACGGGTGGGGGACTGGGGTCCCAGGCCCACAATATCTTAAATTTCCCCGGATTAATGGTCACTTCTTATTCAAATTGTTAAAGAAATTGTTTTGTGCTGTTATTGGACATTCTGCGTAGTTGTCTGAACGAATGATCGTTTTATGTGTATAGGATCTTAAGTCAGATCCGTCCTGGGTGAATGGTTCGCACGCTGGACTGGCAAGGGGAGAATTGCGGTCTGAGTCTTCGTGATGACAATTGATTGGTTTGAGGCAAGGGTTAGTGACGATTCCGTTGAAGATAAGCTAGAAGTCCAGCAATGCTCAAATGGGTACCTAGATCAATCTAGAGAAAAACACGGGGATCGTCGGATGAGTTGCCTCCGACCACGCATAGCACCCCTGGCCAAGGGCAGAGCATCAGGAGATTGGCACCTGCGCTACGTAGACCTTGTTGATGTGAAAATTGTCTCAAGATCCTTATAGTCAAACCATGTCATTCAGCATTAAACTGCAATTTTTGCTGATATTTCCTCATATAAGTTCTTGAAGAAGAAATTATTCCTGCAACAAACTTAAAAAGCTTTTTCCCTTCTCATAACCAAATTTTGCTTTTGCATTCTTAATAAAAATTATGAAAACTCGAGGTACTTTTCCATTTTGGGTACAACGATAGATGCATATGCTTAGGTCTTTATGCTGGGTATAAATATAGTAATTGCACAATGCCTCGGCTTCAATAACCGTATCAAGAAAGATTTTGCGTTGTTAGGTATAAACAGACTTATTCAAAGCCATCTTCATGCGTTTCTTTAACTGACAGACTGAACACTATCTAATTTAATCAGAATACAAGGACCTAAAAATGATTCCCTTTTGCACCTATTTTGTCCTACTGTTTTGTGTTTACCATCCATAGTAAAATTGACTTGTCCTAACCTTCTGACGTTCATTTCTCTAAAATT
>JAQQPU010003763.1:29231-51981 GCA_029168905.1 Artemia sp. Kazakhstan ARC1039 | reverse complement strand
GTTGAAGAGGGGATAGCCCCTTTCATATACAGAGTAATTTCTGTTCGCTTTAAGTTTTAATGTCGCTCCTTGCTTTCAATTAAAAAAAACTTGTTTTTTTTTATTTAATTTTTGAACGTTTTTGAATAAATGCAGGTTTTGATCTTGGCTCACCGTACATGAATAATTAAAACAAAATTTTCATATTAATTTACTTTTATTTAGTTAAATGGCTTTCTCGAAACTTGTTTAATTTTATTTACGAACGTTTTTATTAGTAATAAATATACGTAACTTACGAATTAACTTACGTAACGAACTTCTATATTCATATATTTTTAATACGTATATTAAGGGGGTTTGCCCCCTAGTCAATACCTTGCTCTTTAAGCTAAAGTTCGAATTTTGTTCAGATTCTTTAAAAATGACCGCTTAATCACAAAGGCCGTTAATTAGAATAAATAGATCTTATGAAAGTACTAAAAAATCTTTGGCTTAAAGAGCGAGGTATTGACTAGGGGGTGAGTCCAATCATATATGTAATATTTTCTGTTCGTTTAAAGTTTTGATGTTGCTGCTGTTGCAGTTGAAAAACTTGTTTTTTTATATTTAATTTCTGATCTTTTTTAAATAATGCTGGGAAGTCCGGCGTCCCCTTCAAAGCAATGTCCCTTCCCCCATGAAAACTTCCTTCATGGAAAGATCCTCCCACATAACCCCCGAACCCTTCCCTCCACTACCAGGAAAACTCTTCCCTGAAAACGTCATTATACTTCCCAATAACCAATACTATGCGTTAACATTGGGTAAAGTTCATAGCTTGCAGCCCTCCCCCCGGGAACTCGGGGGATTAAGTAATCCTAAAAGACATACTTATAATATTTTCGAACATGCTGAACAAAATGGCTATCTCAAAATTTTGATCAGGTGACTTTGAGAAAAAATGAGCGTGGGAGGGGGCCTAGTTGCCCTCCATTTTTTTTGTCACTTAAAAAGGGCACTAGAACTTTTAATTTCCATTCCAATGAGCCCTCCCACGATATTCTAGAACCACTGGGTTGATACGATCACCCCTGGAAAAAAAAACAAAAAAAAAACAAACAAATAAACACGCACCCGTGATCTTTCTTCTGGCAAAAAATGCAAAATTCCACATTTTTGTAGATAGGGGCTTGAAACCTCTACAGTAGGGTTCTCTGATACACAGAATATGATGGTGTGATTTTCATTAAGGTTCTATAACTTTTAGGGGGTTTTTCCCACTTTTTTTCGAAAATCAGCCAAATTTTCTCTGGCACCTAACTTTTGATAAGTAGGATTAAACTTGATGAAACTTATATATTTGAAATCAGCATTAAAATTTGATTCTTTTGATGTAACTATTTGTATAAAAAAAATACCGTTTTCTAGAGTTTCGGTTACCCTTGAGCTGGGTCGCTCCTTACTTTCAGTTCGTTACCACGAACTGTTTGATAGTAGTCACGATTCTAGCTTAAAGGTTATTAAGTTGTGAAAAAACGAAAGTACAAGACTAATACAATGGTTGCCTTTTTTTACTAATGTGCTATTATGAAGTTGTTGATGTGTTAATTATACTTACATTTTATCTGACAAAAATAAGATTTTTAGTGATAAAATAAGGCAGCCATATTTTGAGTGCGACGGTGTGCCAGGTACTTACGCAAGCCACGCACACAAAAATTAGTTGTTTGTAAGTTTATGGAACTGCAAAGAACAAAATGTAGCCTCGCTTATGCTTGCATAAAAGTTAATAAACTAGCGAATCCGATATTAGAAGGGTAGCCCCTCGTTGAAGTTTCCCAAACTCACAGTTGAAAATTCTTCAACCTAGCTAATAACTTTTCAATCGTAGGATAGATGTTAACCTAAAACTATAATAAGATATACAATACCTTAACTGTTTTAACAATTAATAAGCCAAATAGCAAATAAAAATTGGTACCTTAGAAAGATCTGTGGATTCGTCTAATACAGAATGCCTCCTTTTTAATTTCTTAATTAGTTGGTATGAAAAGGTTCCTTTACTCATCATCTTCACCAACTGGCCCAACATAACCGCTTCTTCAAGTCTTTCAGCAATAACTGCATCTGTTAGAATCACGTGTCCATTCTCACGTCCATGGGATGTGCGGACTGCATGAGATATTCTTTCCACCGACGGTCGTTGCTTTTGTGACTTGATTTTTGAAATAGCTGCAGAAAGCCAATTGAACCAAGTTTCGCTATCCTTCATCTTTCCTACATGCAATCGCTCTTTACGCTAAAGTTTTTTTATTGTTTAAAAAAATAGAGTTGTGAGAAAGTCAAACTTTAGCGTAAAGAGCGAGGCGTTGAGGAGGGGACAGCCCCCTTCATATACGGAATAATTTCTGTTCGTTTTAAGTTTTAACGTCGTTCCTTACTTTCAGTTAAAAAAACTTGTTTTTTTTATTTAATTTTTGAACGTTTTTGAATTAATGCAGGTTTTGATTTTGGCTCACCGTACATGAATAATTAAAACAAAATTTGCATATTATATTTGGTTAAATGGCTTTCACGAAACTTGTTTAATTTTATTTACGAACGTTTTTATTAGTAATAAATATACGTAACTTAGAATTAACTTACGTAACGAACTTCTATATTCATATATTTTTAACACGTATATTAGAGGGTTCGCCCCCTAGTCAATACCCTGCTCTTTAAACTATGTTCGAATTTTTTCCAGTTCTTGAAAAATGACCTCTTAATCACAATCAGTTGATCAGTTGAAAAACTTGTTTTTTTTTTATTTAATTCCTGATCTTTTTCTTTAATAATGCTGGGAAATCCGGCGCCCCCTTCATAGCAATGTCCCTTCCCCCATGAAAACTTCCTTCATGGAAAGATCCTTCCATATAGCCCCCGACCCTCTCCTTCCCCCACCTACCAGAAAAAATCTCCTCTGAAAAAGTCTGTATACTTCCCAATAACCAATACTATATGTTAACATTGAGTAAAGTTCATAACTTTCAGCCCTCCCCCTGGGGACTTTGGGGGATCAAGTCATCCTAAAAGACATTTTTATCATATTTTCGACCATGCTGAACAAAATGGCTATCTCAAAATTTTGATCGGGTGACTTTGGGAAAAAAATGAGCGTGGGAGGGGGCCTAGTTGCCCTCCATTTTTTTTGGTCACTTAAAAAGGGCACTAGAACTTTTAATTTCCGTTCCAATGAGCCCTCCCACGATATTCTAGGACCACTGGGTCGATACGATCACCCCTGGGGAAAAAAAAACAAACAAACAAACAAACAAACAAACAAACAAATAAACACGCATCCGTGATCTTTCTTCTGGCAAAAAATGGAAAATTCCACATTTTTGTAGATAGGAGCTTGAAACCTCTACAGTAGGGTTCTCTGATACGCTGAATATGATGGTGTGATTTTCATTAAGGTTCTATAACTTTTAGGGGGTCTTTCCCCCTTTTTTCGAAAATCAGCCAAATTTTCTCAGGCACGTAACTTTTGATGGGTTAGACTAAACTTAATGAAACTTATATATTTGAAATCAGAATTAAAATCTGATTCTTTTGATGTATCTATTGGTATCAAAATCCCGTTTTTTAGAGTTTCGGTTACCATTGAGCCGGGTCGCTCCTTACTTACAGTTCGTTACCACGAACTGTTTGACAAAAAAGGGTTGTGTCCCCCTCATAGAAATACAAAAAAGGGTTGCGTCCACCTCTTAAGGAAGCAAAAAAGATTTGCATCCATAGGTTTGCGAAAAAGGATTGCATCCCGGCGGGCATAGGCTGCATACGCATATGCTCACAGAGTATTCAGGATCATGAACCTGGTTTGGAGTCTCCCTTTCTAAAAATTGAGACAAAGAAAGAAAGCACATTATTGAAATGGCTTCTAAGAATATGAATAGCAGAATACCAAAAATTTTCCAAAATTTAACGTTTCTGGTAGATCTCAGAACTAGAAATCTCGAATTTGGGAAAGAAAGGAAATCCCTTTTTTAGTAAAAGGTTATGAGACCTCCATTTGGTTTTCGTGAATGGCTAATTGTACTTAATGGATGATTCTGACAAGAAAAGAGACGTCAATTTAAGATCACTTTACCAAAAACTAGTTATTGGAGTCATCTGTTTCCTGCATTCGAGTCCCTTTTTTTTTGGGGGGGGGGGCCGGCGGGAGCTGTCAAAACTTTAAATAAATTGAGACAATGTGGTGTCTTTGGAAATATGTACTGCCAGGTTGAACGGGCAGTAAAGAATTATGACCTCTGTTAGAGAGGAGATAAAGTTAGTGATAGCTACCCCACTCTTAGAGAGAATATTTTCACTTGTGACCTTGTTGATATTCGGTGAATTGATACCAGAGGAAAATCGCAACTTAGGGAGAATGGTGACCAATGCACATTGGTAAAATTACACAATAGCACCATCTAAGGAACACTGATAAAAATAAATTGCATTGCCTATAGGATTTAGAATATTGTTGAAAATAAAAGGCACTGCCTATAGGATTTAATATATCCGTCAAATAGAGGATATGGATTATGGAAATTATATAAAGCCTTGTAACGGAGCCGCACACCAACTTAAGCTGGTAAAAATTTGTGAGATTCTTTATCCAACAAAAGAGATGAGTTCTGAATGCTCGAAGGTTCAAATTTTCCTCAGTCGTATTTTTCACATAGAGGTGGGGACAAAAATTTTTTCCTTATAGAATATATTTTTTATTTGCCTTTGGTTTTTCAAGTCTTCCATTGTTACTGGACCTTTTGGCACCTTTAAATACCCTTTCAAGGATTCATATCCTCAGCAAAGTAATTAATATCCTCGGCAAAGCACAGTCATAACAGTTAATAAAGGACAAGAGTTATGACTGAGCCGTAATTTTACTTGGTGACGCCACACTTGAATTATAAAAGCAAAAAGAAAACCTGAAACTTCTGAAGCATAGTTTGAAAAGCTTATATTAAGACCAAGTTGTACTCAAGTATTTTCTTAATAGCTCTTACCAGATTCAGGATAAAAGACTAAAACATTCTACTACGTTTCGGAAGAAGAAATTGAATATTTACTTTCTATTTACTTTCAGAAAAAGGTTGGTTCAGCCATTAGCCTGGATGAACTTTATATCATTGGCAGCGCAATCGTAATGCCTAAGTAAACGGCAATGGTGGAACAAAGTATCATTTTTTTTTCCATACCAGGGCACTTCGTATTGAAAGATTTGTCGTAGAAACTTTGAAAAGGGCTCAATTGATTGGAAATTGAAGTGGCTAGGGCCCTTTTTAATAGTCGAAAGTTATTGGAGGGCAACTAGCCCCCCCACACCTATTATTCCCTCAAACACATCAAATCAAACTTTTGAGATAGCTATTTTGTTCAACGTAGTTGATTTCCAGATAGAAAATATGTTTTCACCCACAACCCTCTGAGCAAGGGTCTTAAGTTATGCAATGGGGGGATATAAGAACGATGTTGGCACAATGTATTATTTGTTATTTTTTTCCTTTAGACCAAGGCACTTCCTATCAAAAAAGTTGTTGTAGAAACTTCGAAACGGGTTCATTCAATTGGAAATTGGAGTGGCTTGTGCCCTTTTTAATAGTTGAAAGTGATTGGAAGGCAACTAAAACCCCTTCCACGCGAACCGTTTCCCAAAACACATCCAATCAAAATTTTAAGATAGCCTTTTTGTTTAGCGCAGTTGATTTCAAGATAGAAATTATGTGTTTGAGGAGGACACTTCCCACAGTCCTCAGGGCAATGGTTGTAAGTTATACCCTGGGGACATATAAGGTCTTTTATAGAAGGTGTTGTTGTAGAAACTTCAAAAAAGGCTCATTCGATTGGAAATTCAAAGGGCAGGTGACCTTTTTAATAGTCGAAAGTGATTTTGGGGCAACTAACCCCCCGTTCACACTCACCTTTTCACTAAACATATCAAATCAAAATTTTTAGATAGCCATTTTATTAGACATAGTTGAAAGTCTTGGAATTAGGTCTTAGAGCCCACGGCTCTCAGAGCAAGGGTTGTAAGTTATGCCCTGGGGGCATATAAGGTTTTTATAGAATGAGTTGTCGCAGAAACTTCAAAAAGGGCTCATTTGATTGGAAATCGAAATGGCTAGTGCCCTTTTTAATAGTCTAAATAGATTGGAAGGCAACTAACGCCCCTTCAACGCCCACCATTTCCCAAACAAACGCAATCAAAATTTTGAGATAGCCATTTTGTTCTAAGCAGTTTAAAGTTCAGGAAATAATACTTTTGACCAGGACACTCCCCCAGAGTCTTCAGGGCAAGAGTTATAAGTTATTCCCTGGGGGTATATAAGGCTTTTATTGAAATCTTTGTTGTAGAAACTTGAAAAAGGGCTCATTCGATTGGAAAATCAAAGGGCTAGTGCCCTTTTAATAGCGGAAAGTGATTTAAGGGCAACTAACCCCCCCCCCTCACTCCCACCTTTTGCCCAAACACATCCAATCAAAATTTTCAGATAACCGTTTTATTCAACGTAGTTCAAAGTTTTGGAAATTAGGTCCTCAAGGATGACAATCCCTCCCTCTCACAGCCCTCAGAGCAAGGGTTATAAGTTATGCCCTGGGGGCTTATAAGTTTTTTATTGAAAGTGTTGTTGTAGAAACTTCAAAAGGTGTCATTCAATTGGAAATTGAAAATACCAGTGCCTTTTTTTAATAGTTGAAAGTAATTGGAGAGTGACTAACACCCCTTTCACGCCCACCATTATCCCAAACACATCCAATCAAAACTTTGAGACATCAATTTTATTCAACGTAGTTGAAAGTTCTGGAAATTAGGTCATTTACAATGATAGCCCCCTCAGAGCCCTCAGTGCAAGGGTTGTAAGTTATGCCCTGGGGGCATATAAGGTTTGTATAGAAAGTAGTTGTAGAAATTTCAAAAAGGTCTCATTTGATTGGAAATTGAAATTGCCCTTTTAATAGTCGAAAGTGAGTGGAGAGTAATTAACCCTTCTCTCATACCCACCATTTCCTCAAAAACGGCCAATCAAAGTTTGGAGATAGCCATTTTGTTCAACGTAGTTGAAAGGTCTGGAAATTATGTATTTAAGGATGACAAATTCCCCAGAGCCACATGGCTAAGGTTATAAGTCATACCCTTGGGGCATCTAAGGTTTTTATAGATTGAGTTGTCGTAAAACTTAAAAAGGAGCTCATTCAATTGGAAATTGAGAGGGCTAGTGCCCTTTTTAATAATCGAAAGGGATTGGAGGGTAACTAACTCTTACGCCCACCATTCCTCCAAACACATCTGATCAAAATTTTCAGATAACCATTTTTTTCAACGTAGTAGAAAGTTCTGGAAATTAGGTCTTTGAGAATGACAACCCCAGCCCTCAGGGTAAGGGTTGTAAGTAAGGCCCTTGGGGCATATAAGGTTTTTATTGAAAGTTTTTTCTTAGAAATTCCAAAAGGGCTCATTTGATTTGAAATTGAAAGGCCTAGTGCAATTTTAATAGTTGAAAATGATTGTAGAGCGACTAACGCCCATCTCACGCCCATCATTTCCCCAAACATAATCAATCAAAATTTTAAGATAGCCATTTTGTTTAACATATTTGAAAGTTCTGGAAATTTGGTCTTAGAGGATGACAACCAACCTAACAGCCTTTAGGATAAGGGTTGTAATTTATGCCCTGGGGGCATGTAAGGTGTTTATAAAAGGCGTTGTCGTTTCAAAAAGGGCTCATTCGATTGGTAATCGAAAGGCCTAGGGTTCTTTTTAATAGTCGAAAGTGATTTGAAGTCTTGACATTTTTATAGTAAAGATCGATGTGCGTATAATGTATTGTTTTTTGTTGTTGTTTAGACCAGGGTACTTCGCATTGAAGGAGTTTTCGTGGTAACTTTGAAAAGGGCTCATTCGACTGAAAATAGAAAAGGCTGCAGTCCTTTTCAATAATCGAAACTGATCGGAGGGCAACTCATCCCCCTCCATTGCCCACCCTCCCATTTGGCCATTATGTTTAAAATCTAAATATTGCCTTAAGATTAAATCAAAATGCACTGTGTTAATACCAATTCCCAATAAGGCATCTCAGCAGTATCCTAAGAAAGACTGAAGGTTTTATGTTCACACTTTCGGGGCTACTTCTGCTCTTAAAATATAACCGAATGGAAATAGCGTAAATGTATCCAAGCTATCGAAGAAAGTAAACAGTTTTTTTTGCGAATGGTATCAAGTTTTCCATTTAAGGTCAACTAGAGGAGGTATGAAACTAAATTCAACACTACTATTTGTGTCCAGATTTTTAAAGTGGTGTATGTTGTTAAAAATTGCTGGAAATTTTTCTCCAGTATACAAATAGTAGGCCAAAAAATAAAGTCCTAAAAGTTTTAAAAGAAAAAGTTTTAAAGTATTATTTTCTTTTTCCCTGAAAAGACTATGTCAATATAAAACGAACAGAAATTAACTAAAAAATCCTTTTCCACAAAATACGTTTTTCAAAGAAAAGTAAAGATCTCTATTAAACAAAAAAGAACAAAAATAAAATCAAATAATCTACCAAGCGTGAAAATACAACAAATCAGCATCGATAAATAAATGAAACCCAAAACGAACAGAAATTACAATAAATAACCGAGTCAAACTCAAAACAACCAGAAATTAACATAACTTGGGGTCGAAACCCCCTATGCCTTCCCAAGGCCAGAAAAAAATTTGCACTTTACTGGAAAAAATACAAATGAATGTGCATGGTCAGTTTAATATACATACACTGATATTTAGTTATCAAAATGTTAATAATATTTGATTTATTAAAGTTATACAAGTAAAAGCATTTATATTTTTTTTAAAGAAAGTGTAAATTTTGTTCTGGCCTTGGGAAGTCATCGGGGTTTTGAGGACAACTTATGTTATAATTATGTTAAATTATTATTTATTTTTTTAAAGTTGTGAGACAGAGCGCAGCGTTGAGGAGGGGACAGTCCCCTTCATGTATGGAATAATTTCTGTTCGTTTTAAGCTTAAATGTCGCTCTTTACTTTCAGTTAAAAAACATACTTTTTTTAGTAATTTTCTGAAGGTTTTTGAATTAATGAAGTTTGATTTTGGCTAACCGTATATGAATAATTAAAACAAAATTTGCATAAACAATAAGAAAAACAATAGGGAAATTTTTAATATAAGACAGTGGAACGCAACTTTAAGTGGATCAATAGGGATCAACCCTATATCCAAGGGCCATCCTCAGCAGAAAAAATGAAGAAAAGATCACTATAAAAGAAACTCACATTAAAATTCAATCGTAAAAACTAAAAAAAAAATGTCAAAACAGCCCTAGCATCATTACTTCTAGGAAGTTCAAACAGGAAATTTTTATATAAGATAGTGAAACGCAACTTTAAATGAATATTGCGACCCCATATCCAAGGGTCGTCCTCAGCAAAACAAATGAAGAAGAAACCACTACAAAAGAAACTCACATTAAAATTCAATCATAAAACTAAAAAAAAAAAAAAAAAAATCAAAATAGCCCTAGCAACATTACTTCAAGGAAGTTCATGTACCAGTCCTGGTTGAACTTCCTTGAAGTAAGGATGCTTGGGCTGTTTCGCAAATTTTTTTTATTAGTTTTTACTAGCTCTTACTTATTCAATACCTAGCTCTTTACGTTAAAGTTCAAATTTTTTTCCAATTCTTCAAGAATGACCCCTTAATCACAAAGGCCATTAATTAGAATAAATATTTCTGATGAAAGTAAAGCTTAACGGTAAAGAGCGAGGTAATGACTAGGGGTCGGACCCAATAATATGCGTAATAATTTCTCTTCCTTTTAAGTTTTGATGTTGCTCCTTACTTTCAGTTGAAAAAATAGCTTTTTATTTAATTTCTGATTGTTTTTTTTTAATAATGCTGGGAAATCCAGCACCCCCTTCATAGCAATATCCCTTCCCCTATGAAAACTTCCTCCATAGAAATATCCTCCCACGCAACCCCCCCAAGCCCCCCCCAACCAACAGAAAAAATTCCCTCTGAAAACTTCTGTTTACTTCGCAATAACCAATACTAGGCTACATGTAAACATTGGGCAAAGTTCATAACTTGCAGACCTTCCCCCGGGGACTGTGGGGGATTGAATCATTCTCAAATACATAGTTATTGTATTTTTCGACCGTGCTGAACAAAATGGATATCTCAAAATTTTCATAATGTGACTTTGGGAAAAAATTAGTGTGGCAGGGGGCCTAGTTGCCCTCCATTTTTTTGTCACTTCAAAAGAGGACTAGAACTTTTAATTTCTGTTCTCTGATACGCTGAATTTGATGGTGTGATTTTCATTAAAGTTCTATGACATTTAGGGGGTGTTTCCCCCTTTTTTGGAAAATAAGGCAAATTTTCTCAGGTGCTTAACTTTTGATGGGTAAGACTTGATGAAACTTAAATATTTGAAATCAACATAAAAATCTAATTCTTTTGATGTATCTATTGGTACCAGAGTTTGTTTTTTTAGAGTTACTATTGAGGTTACTATTGAGCCGGGCCGCTCCTTCCTTACAGTTCGTTGCCATGAACTGTTTGACAAAGATTGTTGTGGCCAATCGCTTTTTTCGGTATCTCTTGGGTCTCTCAGTAATTTCCAAATAGCACTCAACCTAACTAAGATTCTAAACGTTGTCGGTATCTGAATGCTCATAATTAAGTCTGGCCAAGGAAATTTTAACTTTGACTTAGATTTTAACTTTTATTTACAATACTCTTCCGCTTAGTTTTAACGTTTTTCATCCACCCTCTAAACCCCTTTCCGTCTCTCTTTCTCTTTTTTTTTCTATCCCCTTCCCTATCTATCTCTAGACCTCTTTGGTTTTTCCGAACAAATCCCGTAGAATTTTAAATTTTAATGCAAATCTTTCAATAATCTTAAAAATTAGTTTATCTTGGAAAGTTTTCAATAAAAAAAAATTATATTGCATTCTTCCTTATGTTCAAATTCATAAATTTAAATCTTCCCCAAAAGAAAGACCTTTATTACCTGTCTTTTTATTGGTATATCGCAGGTGCCTCAGCAATTTCCAAGTAACACTCAATTTAATTAAGGTTTCAAGCGCTGAAGCCACCCTGATGCTCTTAATCATGTCTGGCCCAGGGGCGAGTCCATGGGCGGAAGGGTGCTGCCCCCAAGATTTTTCTGCCACCATCACTCCATTTTTTTAATTATTTTTTTGATAAACTTGTCAATTTAGTCAATTATTAGAGGCCTTGTTGAATTCCCCCCCCCCAAGATTTTTCTTCAGATCCAACTTTGCTCTGGCGAAGGAAATTTTAACTTTAACTCACTAATGCCTTCTTACTGATTTTTAGACCCTTTCATCAACTCTCTTGATGAACTTGCATTGTAATCCTTTTTTTTCACCCCTTTCCCCTCTCCTTTGTGTTTTTGTCTCTTTCCCAAGCACTGGTATTAATTCATCAAAATATAGGGGAGCGGGAAGAAAAAAAGAAAATTTTCAAAACGTAGGGAAGGGGGTATCAGTTTTTTTTATCTTATTTTCTTATGAAAAAAGTCAAAAAATTGTACTTTTCTATATCTAGAAGGAGGGGAATAATTGCACTAGATAGCCTCCTCCTCCATTTGGCGTCTTCTGTCCCAGCGTATCGACGAGGAATTTCATATTTTCCTGTAAACAGTTGCGTAATTTTATCAAAATTAATGGGGGGGGGGAGAGTTGATCACAATTTCCTAAATCAATTCAAAACGACAGTGAAAAATGAAAAAAATATAGTACCATAAAGACAATAAAACTGACTCGTTTCTGTGGATGCTTGAATTATTCAGGCTTATCTTAGTTTTGTCAAGATTTTTGAAGAAACTAAATTACAGCTGTAGAAGGCAAACTAGGGCAGAGGGGCACTTGCCCCCTGACCCATAGCATATTATGTCCCTACCTGTGGATCGTTAGACTAATTATTTCTCATAGATTAGGCTTATCTACTAAATCCTTAAAAAAAAACTCATTAAAATGGTATTTTCCCTCTTTTTTTTATTTACAGAGCTAAATCTTTCCCAAAACGGAGACTATCATGACGGTTACCTATCCCTTTATCAGTATCTCCCAGGTCCCTCAGCAATTTCCGAGTACACTCAACCTAATTAAGATTGTAAATGCAGTTCGTACCTGAATGCTCGTACTTATGTCTGGCCAAGAAGCTTTGCTTATCGAAGGTTTTACCACACTGATCACATCCAAAATTCCCCTCTGGTTCTTCCAAACGAGGCTTACCAGCAGAGGAATGTAGTGAATAGGAATATTTCTTTTGAGAAATAGGACTTCCATTGGAAACACTGGTTTGAAGACAGATGTCTAGTGTATGTGTTTCTTCCTCTCCTGACTTCAAAATAATATTAATTAGAACAAAAAGACTGTTAAAAGTTGCTTCATATAGTTCAGGGCAAGGTTTTAAATTGTGAGAATTAACTACTTTAATAATAAAAATAATCTAAATTATTTGTTGAAATGAGAATGGCAAGTTTCTTTTTCTTAATGAAAGTAATATCTCGTTTTGTGCGGGAAAAGCAAAATATTTTATTGTCTTGAATTTTCCAAGTTTTTTCATTTTCTGAAAAAAAACATGGTTAAATCTGGAATTAAATGTATTAAATTTTTGGTAATTTGGATCATCAATAAAAATTAATCAGATGGTTTTAGCCTACTAAAATTAGAACAAAAAGTTTTTTCTTACATAAGAGATATTCTGCAATGGCAAGGACTTAAGATAATTAAATGTTTCTACCTGTTCTGGCGACAAAATAATAATCCTTTTTTTTCCAAATTTCTACGAGAAATAATATTCCGCGCTGATACAATCCTGCTATTAATCACAATATACGTATATATCATTATAAAAAAAAAACAATCATATAATTGGAAATTAAAGCTATTTATAACAACACTGCTATTAACAATATATTGACTGTTCAGTAGGTAGTTCCATGATTTTTAGCCAAATTTTTTATGGGGTCCAAAAATCCAAAGAAATGTTTAAGCTGTTATTGGCCATTGCTTTCCCTATCAAACAGAAAAACTAATTTCAAAATCTACGAGGGGGTATTTCCCCCCCTCCTCCACCTTCCCCCTACCAGTACCCACGAGAAGATAATCTATTAATTCCTAGAAGACCCTTACTAGTCGGAATAAGTGGTCCGTGTACCTCGCTACATAGAACAAGTACATAAACATTGCTTGCTACATAAAAAACAACAACAAAAAACAACAATAATTTCAATAAAACAAAAACTTTAAACAAATATAATTTCAGAATGGTATCTATAATAATTCTCAGAATTTTACTAATACTTTTCCGAATAATTCTACTAAAATCCCTCCCCACCCCCCTATAAAATTACAATAAAAATACAATTTCCAGTTTATGCAGTTTCTATACAAAAAAAATATATAAAGGTCCTTTCCATAGTTGAAGCATCACTCAAAACGGCAAAACCCCCTTCCCACCTCCCCAAATCAAAATCCTCTCAGTTATAGATCTTCATTTTTATATTCAATTTATAAGGATTGACTTCAATAGCTTTATCTCGGCAAAGGAACTTTATCGGAAAAGGACAAAACAGGAAAGTTTGGAGGTGTTATTAATCCCATGAATTAGTTTAGAAAGTAAACTCTCTAATAACAATGTTTTTCCATGAGTTATGGTAAGGTCAGGCCTCACTGAACATATTTTTATATTTCCAGACCATATTGCACGGATGCGTTAGTTCATTTATTATAAGCATATTTTTCAAGTGGTATTACCGCATACCATTAATTGTATTTAGGAGGACAGTGCCCTTGAGTCCTCTGGGACCCCGCAGATGTTTTTAAAAAGGGCAATTCTTCAGATTTGCAAATGAGCTATTAAGATAATTTCTTAAACTACATTGGCCTGACATAAAATAAAGAAACAAGAAAGAGAAAAATGGGGCTTTTAAAGGCCAAATGAAAATGCTGACAAAACACAACAAATCGAATATTTCGAGGGGACAAACGCCTCTCTTCTTCAGCGCAAAACAAAAAAATATATTTAATGAGAGTTCCAAAGAAAAAAACAACAAAATGAAACGCGGAAAGTCAATGTGAATGTGAAAAAAAAATTAAAAGATGAATAAAATTCAATAAAAGCCAAAAATTACAAGAGTTAAACCCAAATACCTAACAACCATAAAAGAGAGCCATTCACCAATATCCGCGATTTGCATATAATCCAAAGATTTGAACCGCCTTTGAGGGATACTAACAAATAACTAGACGAATAGCTAAAAATCTCCCAAATTTCAGTTCGTGAGTTAAAAAGGTCCAAACGGGGATGAAAAAAAACTCTTACAATACTGAATTTCCACAGACTACACAAAATTCTGGATTTCCTGAATACAGGTTTATATAAATGTTAGTAAGGGGAGCCCTTAAGATACAGGGCTAACATAATTTATGCAAGATCACACGCCTATTTCTAGGCTAATCACAGTGCTAGAATACTAAGCTAAGTGATATCAGACCTGACAATTAGGAATTTTAAAACCTAGATTTAAGATGTTTTTAAGTGCAATAGATACAGAGGGGAATAATTATGGCTTCACCTAGGAGGAAAGATGAAGCCTTTAGATCATAGTGTATAAGTAATATGTAATTTAAAATTCTTTGGGATAAGAGATAAATTCTGGAATTGACAAAACTCTATTTAAATGTGTCAATACATGGTTGCCAGAACAATAGAACATTCAAAAAATTACTTAACATTTTTGGGTGTTACGTACAAGGCGAAAGTCATAGGTGTTACGTATAAGGCGAAAGAAAATTTATCAAGTAGCCATATTGAAAGTAGGAACAAAAAAAGGTAGCTTGGTGCTGTGGTGAGTTGTTAGTAGTAATAGAAGTATTTGGGTAGGGTAGATTCCTAAAAAAGTACATTTTGATGTCTAAGAGATAAATCGCAGGGAATTTTCCGAGGATGGTAACTCAATTAAGAGATACATATTATTTTTTATTTTTCAGGTATATATTGGGAATAATTATTTTAAATTTCTGAAACTGATTATTTAAAAGAGATGAAGGCTTAAAGTATTAATTGCTTATCAACTAACAGGTATAAATCTCAGGAAATGGTAACGCCATTAAGAGATAAATATCAATTTTTATTTTTGTGGGATGTTTTGAGAATAATTATTTTAAATTTCTGCAACTGATTATTTAAAGAGATGAAGGCTTAAAATATTAATTGCTTATCAACTAAGAGATATAAATCTCAGGAAATGGTAACTCCATTAAAAAATACATATAATTTTTTATTTTGGAGGTATGTATTGAGATTAGTTATTTTAAATTTCTGAAAATGATTATTTAAAAGAGATGGAGGCTTAAAATATTAATTGCTTATAAACTAAGGGATAAATCTCAGGGAATGATAACTCCATTAAGAGATAAAAGAGATGAAGGCTTACAATATTATTTGCTTATCAACTAAGAGATATAAATCTCAGGAAATGGTAACTCAATTATGAAATACATATCATTTTTTATTTTGGAGGGATGTCTTAAGAATAATTATTTTAAATTTCAGAAACTGATTATTTAAAAGAGATGAAGGTTTGAAATATTAATTGCTTATCAATTGAGAGATATAAATCTCTGGGAATAATAACTCCATTAAGAGATACATATTTTTTTTTTATTTTGAAGGAATGTCTTGAGAATAATTTTTTTAAATATCTGAAACTGATTATTTAAAACAGATGAAGGCTTAAAATATTAATATCTTATCAACTGAGAGATACAAATCTCAAGGAATGGTAACTCCAATAAGAGACACAGATTATTTTTTATTTTGGTGGGATGTCTTGAGAATAATTATGTTAAATTCTGAAACTGAATATTTAAAAGAGATGAATTCTTAAAATATTCACTGCTTTTCAACTACGGGGTAAATTTCAGGGAATGGTAATTCTATTAAGAGATACATATTATTTTTTATTTTTGAGGTATGTCTTAAGAATTGAAACTGATTATTTAAAAGAGATGAGGGCTTAAAATATTATTTACTTATCAACTAAGAGTTATAAATCTCAGGGAATGGTAACTCCATTAAGAGATATATATTATTTTTTATTTTGGAGGGATATCTTGAGAATAATAATTTTAAATTTCTGAAACTGATTATTTAAAAGAGACAAATGCGTAAAATATTAATTGCTTATCAACCAAGAGATAAATCTCAGGGAATGGTAACTCCATTAAGAGATACATTTCATTTTTTTATTTTGGAGAGATGTCTTGAGAATAATTATTTTAAATTCCTGAGACTGATTATTTTAAAAAGATGAAGGCTTAAAATATTAATTGCTTATAAACTAAGGGATAAATCTCATGGAATGGTAACTCCATAAAGAGATACATATTATTATTTGTATTTTGGAGGGATGTCTTGATAATAATTATTTTAAGTTCAACTTCTCTTCTGGATATTTCCATGGAAGTGGAAAAATACTAAGGTTTGATTCTGAAGTTTTTCCAGTGAAGAGAAAAAATTTAAACTTCAATTCTGAATATTCTAGAGAAGAAAAAAAGTAAAACATCAGTTCTGATCTAACTAAAAGAAAAAAAAGTTCCAATTAAGTTCTGAATTCTCTCAAAGAAGAGAAGAAAAGTTCAAGTTCTCTTCCGAATCTTTCCGGAGAAGAGAGAAATGTTACACTTCGATCCTGACTTTTTTCAAAGAAGAAAAAATGATATACTCCGGTTCTGTGATTCACCAAAGAGCATAAAAAGTTCCGTTTCTATTCTAAATTTTAAAAAAGAGGATAAAAAATACTAAGGTATGATTCTGAATTTATCGAGAGAATTGAAATAGTTCCAATTCAATTATGAATTTTCCAAAGAAAAAAAATAATTCTCACTTCACTTCCAAACTTTCTCAGTAAGGAAAAAGAAGTCTCACTTCAATTCTGAATTTTCGGTAGAAGATGGAAAAAGTTTTACTTCAACTCTGAATTTTTTCCAAAGAAGGGAAAAAGAGAGTCCTACAGTTCTTGTAGTTAAACATTCTAAGCGTTCGACTTGCTAACATACAATAAAAACAACTGAAACATAAGAAAGCAATGCATAAAATATTTTTATTGAAATAACGAAATGTAGAATATTAACATTAAAATATGTTTTTATATTAAAAATATGTCATTATTATACTTAATTAATATTATTGAAAAAGTTTGGACGTTTTGAATCTACATTTTTTACATGTCTTAGAATGACATGAAATATGCTTAAAACAAAAAATATAATGACATGTTAATCGTGGCTTTTACTATTAGAAAAATAATGTTTGTAGTGAAATTTTTTTTTTGACTGAATTTTTTGGACTTAGAAAATTATTTATCTTATATTTCTTTTTTTACGTATCTTAAAATGACATGAAGTATGCCTGTGGCTGTACCAATCGTACTCTATGCTTGCTCATAGACACGACACTGCTTTCCCACTGGTACTCTATGGCCGGTTATCGACACCACGCGGCTTTACCATTTGAGAACTAAAGTTACATCAAGCAACAACATAGTAGATTTTAACATGGATCAAAGTGTTGAGTTAGAAACATCTTTTTATTGTGACTGTGCTATTTGTAATGGCCACTATCATGACTTCAGTAGTTCGTACGAGAGTAATGCAGGAAATTTACAAATCATGGAAAATGAAATAGAAGCAGACAATCTGCAAGAAATGAGAGAAAATCTTTGATTAAAAAATGGGAAAAAGGGTAGGCTCATCAGTTTCTGCAGTGGAAGAGAGTGACCAATATCGCAAGAAATATTACAAACAAAGGACATCCTCTCCATTAAAAGAAAGATCAGGAGTACAAGGAAGCTCTCACAAAAGGAGGTTCGATATGGTAGAAAAGAAAGATCTAAAGAAAAGACATAGACAAGATGAATATCTTTACAGAAATCACTATCAAGAGAGAACACGATGAATTATTTTATGGAGCAGATTCAGAATGTCTAAAGTTGTTCAACAATGTTAATAATGAATGAAACGTAATATTACATTACTTTTTTATGTTTCCATTATATTTAGGGTACGGTAGAATCTCAAACTCTTAGAATATCTTTTTAAAACTTGGAGATGTAAGAAAAGGAATTTTCAGAAATATAGATACTACTACTAGCAGGCTGATAGAGGATATATTAGAAAATGGGATAAGTTAAAAAGAACTTTTACCAAAGTCTGAGAGAGATGAGCTGAATGTTTTTTTCTCAAAAATCTCCACAGACAAGCAAACACCCGTCAAGGGGCAGAGGCAGAGGGAGTTTTCAGTTTTCAGAAACAGGAAAATCCAAGTTTAAAGTACATCTGATTTTTATTAATAATGTTTGATTTTTAATAAAGTCGTATCAAACTCTTTCTTCAATTAACCTCTTGGATACAAAATACAGACACTTCATTTAAGAAATTATGAAAAAACGATATGAAATATACTTCCGGCTGTAGCAATCGTAATCTATGCTTGCTCATAGACAAGATGCGACTGAAACCATGCTAAAATTCGTATATGACCCGGAAACGCAATAAATGTCATATCAAAAGAAAACATGATGAATCATTTCACGGAACGAATTCAACATACTACATTACAAAGTATAAACAGACTGGGATTCTACGATAGAGTGAATACACCATATAATAAAAGTGGTCAAGAACTGAGAAATTATCAGAAGAAGTCATTGAAATTTGCAGCTTTTTCGGGGTTGAAGCACTATACGTAATGGGTAAAGTACCTACAGATAAAGTTTTAATTCATAGTTCTGACCCTAGGATTCCACATTTCAATTTAGAAAAATTTAAGTGTCCTAAATTTGTGATTTAGGTTAAGAAATTATGAAAAAATTGTAAGTAAGAAACAAACTCTTTCTTGAATTCACATTTTGGATATACAATATAGAAATTTCATTCAAGAAATTATGAAAGAATTCCAATTAAGTAGCAGACTCTTTCTTGATTTCACCTTTTGGATACGCAGTAAACAAAATTTAATTCATGAAATTATGAAAAAATTGTAAGTTAGTAACAAACTCTTTCTTGAACTCGCCTCATGGATACACAATACAGAAATTTTCTTCATGAAATTATGAAAAAATTGTAAGTAAGTTACAAACTAATTCTTGAATTCACCTTTGAATACACAAATACAGAAATTTTATTCAAGAAATTGTGAAAAAATTGTAAGTAAGTAACAAGCTCGTTCTTGAATTCACCTCTTGGATACACAATACAAAAATTTAATTCAAGAAATTATGAAAAAATTGTAAGTAAGTAACAAACTCTTTCTTGAATTCACCTCTAGGATGCATAATGCAAAATTTTAATTCCAGAAATTATGAAAAAATTGAAAGTAGGTAACAAACTCTTTCTTGAATTCACCTCTTAGATAGACAATATAGAAATTTCATTCAAGAAATTATGAAAAAGTTAAAATTCTCTTTTGAATTTTCTCAAAGAAAAGAAAAAAGTTACCGTCCAATTCTAATTTTTTCCAACAAAAATGAAAAAAAATGTTCCACTTCAGTTCTGAATTTTCTCAAAGACATGAAAAAAATAAAACATTTTTGCATAGAACAATTTAAACTACACGGATATTTCTTAGCGTCAAAAGGGTCTTACAGAATTTCACAGAATTAAGAAACTACTGGTGTCATCTTCACACCTATAGTTATAGATGGCAGCACAGTCGCTAAGACACACGGCTATAGTGTGAAAGACAAGCAAAAATGTTAGGTTTATTTAAGCTCAGTTAGATCAAAAAGATCTTACAACATTTCACAGAATCTACAGACTACTGCTGCCATCTTCACGTCTAGAGTTATACATGACAGAATAGTCTCTCAGATCCACGGCTATCGTGGGAGGGACATTCAAAAAAGTTATGACTATTTAAGCTTTCAGAACTTTCAAGTACGTTGAACAAAATGGATATCTCAAAATTTTAATTCGATGTGTTTGTGAAAATGGTGGGTGGGAAAGGGGCGTTAGTCGCTATCCAATCCCTTTCAACTATTAAAAAAGGCACTAGCCCTGTCAATTTCCAATTCAATGAGCCCTTTTAAAGTTTCTACGACAACGCTTTCAATAAAAACTCTATATGCCCCCCAGGCATAACTTATAACCCTTGCCCTGAGGGCTGTGGGGGAGTGGATGTCATTCTCAAAAACCTAGTTTTCAAAAGTTTCAACTACGTAGAATACATTGGTTATCAAAAATTTTGATTGGATGTGTTTGGGGGAAAGGTGGGCGTGAGAGGGGGGTTAGTTGCCCTTATATCACTTTTGACTTTTGATAAGGGTACTAGCCCTTTGAATTTCAAATCGAATGAGCCCATTTTCAAGTTTCTACCACAAAGATTTCAATAAAAACCTTATATGACCCAAGGGCATAACTTAAAACCCTTGCCCTAAGGGCTGTGGGGGAGTGTCCTCCTCAAAAACATATTTTTATCAGGAAATCAACTATGCTGAACAAAACGGCTATCTCACAATTTTTTTGGATTTGTTTTGGGGGAATGATGGGCGGGGGGGGGGGCTCGTTGCTCTCAACTCACTTTTGACTATTAAAATGGGCACTAGCTTTTTGAATTTCCAATCTAATGAGCATTTTTTTTTGAAGTTTCTACGACAACGCCTTCTATAAAAACCATATATGTCCCAGGGCATAACTTAAAACCCTTGCCCTAGGGGCTCTGGCGGAGTGAACCCCTCAAAAACATATTTTTCTAGCTTTAATAATCCTATCTTTTTTGCATATCTCTCACACTATAGCCCTGCGTTTGATCGACTGTGCTGCCATCTATAACTATAGGTGTGAAGATGACAGTAGTAGTCTTTTGATTCTGTGAAATGTTGTTAGATCCTTTTGATGCTAAGAAATATCCGTTTAATTGAAATTGTTCTATGCAAAAGTACTTTTTTTTCATGTCTTTGAGAGAATTCAGAAAAGAAATGGAAATTTGTTTTTATTTTCTTTTGGAAAATTACAATTGAACCGTAATTTATTCTTTTCTTTGAGAAAATTCAGATGAGAACTTGAACTTTTTCATAATTTCTTGAAGGAAATATCTTTTCTGTCTATCTAAGAGGTGAATCCAAGAAAAAGTTTGATACTTACTTACAATTTTTTAATTATTTCTTGAATGAAAATTCTGTATTGTGTATCCAAGAGGTGAATTAAAGAATGAGTTATTACTTATTTACAATATTTTCATAATTTCTTAAATGAAATTTCTGATTTGTGCATCCAAGAGGTGAATTAAAGAAAGGGTTTGTCACTTACCAACAATTTTTTCACAATTTCTCGAATGAAATGTCTGTATTGTGTATCCAAGAAGTGAATTCAAAAAAGAGTTTGTTACTTACTTACAATTTTTTCACAATATCTCAAATGAAATTTCTGTATTGTGTATCCAAGAGGTGAATTCAAGAAAGAACTGGTTACTTACTTACAATTTTTTCATAATTTTCACGAATGAAATGTCTATATTGTGTATCGAAGAGGCGAATTGAAGAAATAGTTTGTTACTTATTTACAATTTTTTCATAATTTCTGAAATGAAATGTCCGCATTGTTTATCCAAGAGGTGAATTACAGAAAGAGTCTGTTACTTACTTACATTTTTTTCATAGTTTCTTGAATGAAATTTCCGTATTGTTTATACAAGAAGTGAATTCAAGAAGGAGTTTGTTACTTACTTACAATTTTTTCACAATTTCTTGAGTGAAAATGCTGTATTGTGTATCCAATAGGCGAATTAAAAAAAATTTGTTACTCACTTACAATTTTTCATAATTTCTTGAATGAAATTTCTGTATTTTGTGTCCAAGAGTCGAATTCAAGAATGGGTTTGTAACTTACTTACAATTTTTTCATAATTTCTTAAACAAAATTTCTGTATTGTGTATCCAAGAAGTGAATTCAAGAAAGAATTTGTTACGTACTTACAATTTTTTCATAATTTCTGGAATGAAATATCCGCATTGTGTATCCAAGAGATGAATTCCAGAAAAAGTCTGTTACTTACTTACAATTTTTTTATAATTTCTTGAATGAAATTTCCGGATTGCTTATCCAAGAGGTGAATTTAAAAAAGAGTTTGTTACTTATTTACAATTTTTTCATAATTTCTTGAATGAATACAACTGTTCTAAAGAATAAAGACGGGTCAAGCTTAAAGATATTTATTGCTTAAACATATTAAAAAAGATTTTTTGAAAAAAAACATATTTACATAAAAATAATATTTAAATATCACTTTTAAACATCCACAAACGAGGATCGAATGATATACAATAGTTTTTACCGTGTCTTACGGACTTATCGCGATCAGGTATGTCCCTAGGTATCCACTGCGTGAAGTGAAGAACTTAACCTCATCTTCAGGACGGAGATAAGTCCCATCAAATTTAGGACACTTAAATTCTTCAAAATTGAAAAACGGAATCCTAGGGTCACAACTTCAAATTAAAAATTTATCTGTAGGTACGTTACCCTTTACGTATAGTGCTTTAACCCTGAAAAAGTTGCAAAGTTGCAAAAGTTGCACTGACTTCTTCATGAACATTTTTTAGTTCTTGACCACTTTTATTATGTGGTGTAATCACTCTATTGTGAAATCCCAGTCTCTTTATACGTTGTAATGTAGTACACAACAAGTTTTTATCATGCTCAAGCATATTATAGTTCACTATCCAAT